>JALLPI010000014.1:0-88620 GCA_036939935.1 Cyclotella atomus | reverse complement strand
AACTCTAGACCCTCACACAATCTCTAGACAACTCTATATTTGTGGGGGGCTGTGTGATGTGAGTTTCCGCCATGTTAGGGCGCATCAAGATGATAAGCATCGCTACAGGGACCTGCTCCATCCTGCACAGCTGAATTGTCAGATGGACTTTCTGGCTAAGAATGTATTGTGGGGATTAAAAGGACTGTGCTCACCACCACAGGGGATGCTGTAATTAGAATCTATTGGTGTGTATTTGCGGGCAAACGGAAGATAACGTCTGGCCTAGGGGAAACGCTGCGGTTTTGGGCTTCCAGGAAGGTGACACGGTTGGTCTTAGCAATGAACAACATCTTGGCTCCAGAAGCGTTTGACAAGGTGGCATGAGTACCCAGACTCTTCCAAATATGGGCTGTTAAACAAGTGATGGAGCTAGCAGGCATGAACGAAATGCAAAGCCTTTACAAAGAAGAGCATTGTAAGAAATGCCCAAGCTGCAACACTGCTGTTGAAACCTGTGGTCACATGCTATTCTATTGCGAGGAAGGGAGAGTGGATGTTCTGGAGAAATCTATTGACCTGCTGGATGACTGGCTAATTGAGCAAGGCACAGATGAAGAACTTCGGTTTTGTCTGATCAACTGCGTTTGGGGAAGAGGTGGTCTATCCATGTAGACATCTGCCACAACAAAAGCGCCAAATTCCAACGTATGACAAGATCGCAAGATGAGATTGGCTGGAGGCAGTTCATGGAAGGCATGGTCTCAAAAAAGATTCTCAATTTGCATTACTCCACCTCGAATGACAGTGAGGAGGATATGCCTGTGCCATCCCTACAGATGAAGGGTCTTGTGATCAAACTACTTGAGATGACTTACGGTCAGTTCACAATGTTCATGTGCATGACTGTATCTTGGGAGCGCTGGCAACAGCAAAGAAAGAAGAGCTTCAGAAGGCAATTGATGATGAGTTAGAGCTAGGAGGTGAAGGTTTGGCGGAAGAGGACTTGTACCTTTTGGAGATTAATCTAGATGATCTAGTGACCATGTCAGGAGAGGATCAAACAAGCTGGCTGATGGCGATTCGGGCCGCCAGGGTGAGGAGGACACTTCAGCAAGCAACTGCAACTGAGGCCATTTGAGAAAAGGAGTTATTTGATTTAATACAACTCTTGCTGCTCCTGCATTGGCAGGAGATGAAGGCTTTAAATAGCCTTTATTACCCAGGGGAATCCTGGAATAGGAGAGACACCACTCTCTCAGATGGCCCCCGCTGCGACGCTGCTTGTGTCGTGAAATCCCATCTCCCGCATATGAAGACCCCCCAATGATCTGGTTAAATAGTGTCTAGGTAGAAGCTCTTTAAGTACCTAATTTGTTATGTTGATTGACTGATTATCTACCTTCATTGTCACATGCTTCTGTTCATTGAGTTGTAGAATTTGATTCAACTTCAAGATCAATGACTAGATATATGTTCCTCATCTCTCAACTTCATAGAACAACTGGGTACAATACAATGACAGATAGAATGACATCGACAGGAGGAGACATGGATGCATTTGGTGCCAAAACCATAGGCCCTGTCCCATCAACCCCAATCTAATGGAATGAAAGCAGTGTTTGAAAACAGGAATACTCTGAAGTAAAAGGAACAGATTCTTCATTTTTGAAAATTCATTATTTTCTGGCAGACCCTTCCTTCTTCTATGTGAAACTGAAAGCTGTACCTTGTGCCCCTGAAGCCTCTCTATCACCACAATGATTTCTCTTTCATGGTTTAGCCCTGAAAAGTGTTCCTCAATAATTCTCACTGCTAAACATAGCACATTGGTTAGTACGATGATAAGTTCAGCCATTTTATGGTTGGATTGAGATCGTCAATCAAGAAGTATGTTGGCAAATGACCAACGGTCATTCTTTAAATGATACATCTTACAGTCAAGTAAGATATATCTAGCACTCACTAGTACCATACTTGTAGTCATTGTAATTGGTAATGTAATAGAACAAATTACTTTATTCCTTATTTCTTGTCAACATCATGATACACATCATCTATAGAAGTTGTACGGCTCCTTGAGCTTTTGAGGAAATTCATCAAATAGAGAGAAAATTGCTAGTTACAGATGTTCGTCATATACAGACCTTGCATTATTATAACCGCACCCCTTGTTTCATTGCAAAACATTCTGGTGAGAATAGTGGCCTTAATCTCAATAATTGGGACAATCTACGAGACAATGCATTCAGACTGTGTGATTGTGGACATTGTAAAGTCTATAGCTTCTCACACTGCTTGAAGGTTTAATAATACATAACTAATGATATTATTGACCTTTGTATAAAAATGGCTGCTAGCATAAATAGATGATTCACCACTGTGCACCTCTTGTGCCGAGGTCTTTATATAAACCATTAAGATCTCAGAGCACTTCTTTGAACTCCAACACACCTATTGAAGCATCCAGTATTGTTATTTAGTATAGTAGTGGTGTTGTATAGAATGTTGGTGATGCCACCATCATATTCTGTATACAAATATCAAAACTGTGTATTGTACTTTATATATCAATAATTTGAAGCATTATGAACTTAGGAAGCTTAGGATATCTACTGGAACAAAGTAATCCTGCTAATTAGTCCACTCAAATTAAACATGAAACTTGGAGTGCTCTTGCCCAAGTGATGCAATTTCAACATGAATTATCAGTTTTCTACTTTTGTGGTAACTGAATACGAGACCAGACTCGGCCATAGTAAGTTTTCAAGCCATTTAAGTCTTCGGATCCTGGAGCGAGAGCTGCCAGCTTAGCTTTGATCTAGAAAAAGGTAATGTGAGAAAAACAAAAAGTTGGAAGGCACATTCTGCAGTGTTTCTCCTTACTTTTTCTGGACAGTTTGTGCAGTTTCGCATGTGAGCCAAGAAGAGTCCAACTGCTCCGATTTCATTCAAATGAGCTTTGTTGGATGGAAAGAAGCGGAAATGGTCAGGCGAGCCAATGCAGTGCCTACATTCTAACCCAGGAGCACCATTCTCCATGTCCATGTGCAATCCATCTTTTTTGTCACTGTCAATGAGATTACACGGCTGCATCTGTTCAAACACCAAACAGGCAAAATCCTGAATTACTGAGTGGTCATGGGGTAGGACAAGACGAGCAACTGTGCGATGTACATCGCATAGTCCATCGCAATGGTTCTTGGCAATTTCTTTACAACCTTGCAAACGGCAAACTCGAAACTCGGGCGAAGAAAGACGCTGCAGGCGATTCCAAATGCGAACAAGAAATTGTCTGTTGCTACCTGTTTTGGTCTGTTTGAGGCAGGGAAACGTAAGTACAAGCTCATGTACCAAACCAGTTGACCGATTGTCACCAATTACTTACCGTCGCATCATCCTTTTCTTTACCCTTGGCTTGTAACCGCATCAATATAACTTTCGTCTACAGAAGAAGAAAAGACGAGGGAATGAATACTAGTATAGACAAATTTGCATTGCCAATGTGGATGCCTTACCTCCTGCGGGCATTGTTTACATTCTGTCATATGGCGAAACAATGCCATCGTAAATGTCTTCTGCCGCAGTGCCTCAACTGATTTATTCTTGAATGAGAAGGTGAATCGAAAATTAACCAAAGCAGCTTTGACAACTCACCTCCTCTCGGAAAACTGCGACGCCCTTTGCAATGCCTGCACGCGATTCCGGGCTCACCGATATCTCTATCCTTATCGCGAGGGTTGAGTGCATCATCTTCTGTGAAAACAATCGGTTCCATTTGCTGATACAGAAAGCAAAAGAAATCGCTGAACTGATCCAAGTCCTTCTTTCGAACAAGAACACCAGCACTCATGTGAGTCTCGCAGTAGCCATTGTGACTGATCTGACTCGGTTGGACACATCCCTGGAGCTTGCACAAGTGTTTTGAAACTTCGGAGCGAGTGTCGGGCATCTCTTTGCGCAGCCATAGTTGATTTTGCTTCTTTCTCTGACCTCGAACGAAGTCCTTAAACTCATTCATTTCCAACGGGACAAATGACGGGTACCTCTTACAAACTCCGCATATCATAGTTAAAGATGGCACAATGACAGAACATGAAGTGCATATCCAGCAGTCTTGGCCACTGAGCAACTTGTATCGAGTCATCTCTAGCATAGCAGTTGTATTTTTGAATTGTGGTGCATCCCTCTTCAACAAGTCCGATAGTTGGGGAGAAAACACGCTACCAGTGCGATACACAGAGAGGCGACCTCCTTCAACCGCCTGCTCACGGCCACCAAAGATCTTCATGATATCATAAGTCATATTCTCACTACTATCAGTCAGATTGACTTTCACAACACGGGCAAGGGCTCCACTCGGCAAAAGTTGAACCATGTCTCCTATTTTGATACAATTGTCAGTCTTGGCTGATTTGCTTGCATTGCTTACAACCGACTTTCCTGAGTCAAGCCTATTAACTTGATGTTCCGCTGAAGACTTGGAAATTGGAGGTGTGTGAGTAATCTCCGCCTTCTTTTTGGCAGGCGACTTTGGATTGACAACTTCCTCAGACAACTCCGCTTTCTTTTTGGCAGGTGACTTGGTATTGGCGACTTCCTCCATCTTCACTTGCGGAGAAGCATCACTAGATTGATTTGCATTATTTTTCTTATCCTTTCGCATATCTCGATACTGCTGAATAGTATGAGAGTGTGCGCAACAATAACCACTGCATCCAGATTGTTTGTGTCTGGTGCAACCTTCGTGCATGCAAAAAAGACTGCTTTTGGGTTTCTTTCCCCTCGTTGCATCACTCTTCTCTTCGTCGTCTTTGGTGCGCTTTGTTCCTCGTGATTTAGAGGGAAGAGCCTCAGGACTAAAATCCGAATCGTCATCGCGGTAACGAACTTTTGGAGATGGATTGACAGCCCTTCCAGACCGAGAACGACGCACATTTGAGTCTACCGGCTTAGAAGAAGAGCGGGTTGTTTTTCTGGGAGAGGGAGTTTTCTTCTTCGCCTCTTCAACACTGTCATATTTAGCAGTACTCTGGCGGTGGTGTCTGTAACACATATCATCACAGTTGAATTGTTTGAACTTATTGCAGCCGGGGATTCTGCATTTGTTGCCAGGAGACTTGTGTTTGGATCGAGCATCCTGTGGCACCGTTTCCTCTTCCTCCATCACAAGATCTTCTTTTGCCTTTCCGCCTTTCACACCACCCCTCCATTTGTAACACGTACACCGACTTTTCAAAAGCTCTACTTCCTGGCCGCATTCACATGTCCAATGGGTACTACTCCTTCTGTCGCGCACAATCGAATTGTAATGAGTACGACAGAACCCATCATTGCCACCCTGTGCACGCTTGATGCATCCAGAAACTTTACATTGATTCCCTTTGGGAGTCCCGATCTCAATTCCAGGTGGAAACTCCCCATATTGCTCATCGATAGCATTAGCAGGGGACTTTCCAGTTCGCTTGGTAGGTGACACGCCTCTGCAGCTCCCATTTCTCCAGCGTTTACATTTGGAGCACCTCCTTCGTTCGGATGGGTAAACCTCTCCGCAGCATTCCCACTCATCTTCTGCACTGTCTTCTACGTGACCCCGCTTGCCTCGAATCTGAACAGGAGTTGCCGACGCAGACCTTCTTCCTCTTGAGGCACTCCTCGGCTTCGCTTCCGGTGAGGGACTCCTTGCAATTTGATCCTTCTTTCTGCCAGGGCCACAACCTTTTCGAAAGTGTTTACAACCACTACGACGTTTCTTATCCGATGGATGTTCGGCACGGCAGTGGCCACACTTCCAAGTATCACCTTCCTCCTCCTGAATCTCTACATCACCAGCCTCACTCTCATTATCAAATTTGGTGGTAGATCGTTTGGTGCGGCCCCTCCTTCCACTAATCCCTCCATCACCACCTTGATCACCTTCATCATCATCGTCATCCTGCTTCAATCCTCCCCGACCCTTTCTAACACTCCACCTCGTACCAGCACTCCTCCTTGGAGTTTCAACATCCGTATAATAAACCCCCTCTCTCTTCTTACGCTCCTTTGCTGTTGCTGTTGTTGCCTTACTTCCATCCACCTCACCCAAAGAAGACACAATCTCACCCCCAATCTCTCTACAAACATTGGCCCCCTCCAAAGCCCTCTCCAACGCATCCACACTCTCAAACATGATACCCTGATCTGTATCCATCAATCCTTTTTCTTTGGCGGAATCCACCCAGTGATTATTGTCGACGTTGACACCAGCCCGTCCTTGTTGTTTGAGTTTCTTGAGGTGGAGACGGGTGGAGCGGGGGATGGATTTGCAGACTGAAACGTGGCGGCATTGCCACATCTTTTATCAATGGTATAAAACAAGAGCAGTGTATTGTGAGATTGGATTTGGTAAAGACTCACTTCCACAACAAGAGGTACATTCACATTCACACACAAGCAGCAAGACACCCATGAAACAAAGATGCATCTTACCACAACCGCCGAAAAGATCTTATCCAGTCCAGTAGGAAAAGCCATATTCTGCCTCCCCCTCTTTTCCAAACTCAACTCCTTGCAAAATACACATCGTATCCCCACCGTGCCCTCTACAATCTTGGCCCTTCGTCCCTTCTGCGGCGATCCTTCTTCTTCAAGTTTGGCGGTGAAGTATTCTACGCAAGAGGATCGGATGAAGGTCAAGAGGGGAGAGAGGGATGTCATGTCGTTGGGGGTGGAGAGGGGTATTCCGTCGGCGGTTGCGGTGATTCGATCGTTGGGATCGGGACCGTAGTTATCGTCTTCGTCGTCTTCTTCGCTTGGGTTGATATCGTCGTTAATGGGTGTGTTCTCCTCGTTGTTGTCTTGATGCATGTCTGTTGATTCCGTTGTTGGTTTGATATCATCTTGTGACGGTTCGATATTTGCAGCCGCTGGCTGTTCCTCCTCCATCGGTTTTTTCACGTCGATTGGATCATCAACCTTTGCGTCTTCATCTGCAACCGGCTCTTCATCAAGATTCGCGTCGGAGATGCTCACATCGCGTGTGCCATTTTCATTTGGGGCTGCGACATCTGCATCATCGGCCATTTCAACTTCGTTTTCAGTAGTACTTCTCTCATTGACGGGGGTGCCCTCCCTCATGTCACTGTCTGCTGGTGATTCCATCGTGTCTGGGTCTTCCTTGCGGCCTTTGGTTTGTCTTAGTCGCTATTGCTTTTCGGCTCTTTTCGGCTCTTTTCGGCACTTCTATGTTCCCGTTACCCGTCAACCTCAACTCCTTTTGATTTTCCCGCCACCCGCCATGCCGCCATTTTTGCTTTTTTGCAAGCGTAGTCCAAGCAGAACCAATAACGGCCGGGCAGGCACTACAGATTTGATAGTTTCTGACTCTCTAGCCGTTGCTCATATAAAGTTCCTATGCCATCACGAAAGAAAGCTCAGGGCCAAGCAAGGAGGGCGAAGCAAAACCCGAAGTAGGGACATCCTTCTTGCAACCACGTCAATCCATCAGTGAGTTGCACTCAAGAAGATGTTGATAAATGCCATGAGTTGATCTCATTTTTTGTAGAGAAAATCACAAGTAACATTTCTCGAGGAATGAGTCAAGCTACAAAGAATTTCACCAGAAGTAAAATTACGATGGATACATATTGCAAATATCGCGAGCTCAGCAGCACTGTCTAAGTGTTGTTTCGCGAACTAACGTTATCGGTAGCCACAGATGATCTCCTTCAGTTATTTAACGAGACAGGGGATATTACAGATTTTTCAAGGCTGTTGCCAGTCTTGCCTTTGATCTGGTTGTTTGTATGCATTGAAGTTTTTGATAAACGAGGAGGTTGTTTTAGCCCAGTAGAATGGATCAAGGCTACCGATACGTACAACGATCTTGGATGCTCTCGCCAAATTGTTCGGTTTGTCCACGAACGCAATGGTTGTAACTACCTTGAGAGTGTCTTCAGTGAATTAAAGGCAACTGCACAGAGAACTAATATGTGTTGGAATTGTGAGGAACCCAAGCCTGTCAAACAGATTAAAGAGTGTTCAGGATGCAGGAGTGCATTTTATTGTTTTCGGGAATGCCAATTGGCCGATTATCCAGAACACAAGGAGCGATGTAAAATCATACAGGAGCTGTGGAAACATGAGATGACTACTGCAGAATGTGTAGATTGAACTAGAGTTGTCAAAGAAAAATGGGGCTTTGGCACATGCACCGAGTCACTCACAGTTTTAGCATGATAGCAAGCTAATTTTATGAAGAGATATATCAAAGACCCAATATTTGCAGAGATGGCGCGAAACTACATCTCATCCCGAACCCACACAAATCAAAGTCAGTACACATCAATTCAACACATCAACCAATCTTGGCATTACTAAAATCCATCTCCGGATGACTCCTCTTAAACCTCTCCAAAATCTCCATCTTCTCCTCCTCCTCGCTCGTCGGCCTCCCTATCGCTTTCTGTCTCTGATCATACATCATCTTCTCCACCGTCTTTCTCGTTTCTCCATCTAAATCGCTCAAATTGGATGATTCGGGATTAATCTTTTGTAAATTAATTGTGGGATCATTCAAACAAGGAGCAGGCCACCATTCCATTTGATTTAGTTTTTGAAGAGTCAATACCAACATATTATTGTCTTCTATGGTCCAGAAGGAATCATCGACGATGATGGATTTGGAAAGAGAGTCGTCGACTATGGTTTCGTTGGTGGATTTGTGTATGATTTTTAGATGGGTTTTGGTGATGGATACGGTGAGGTCTTTGGCTTTTGTGTTGGGAGGGAGGGGTATGTTGATGGAGAGTTCGGAGAGGGTTTGTGTCCAGACGTATTTGGGTGTGGTGCCTCCGTTGCCTATTGGGGCTGGTTCGTCGTCTTCTTCTTTTTTGTCGTCGCCATTATCTTCTTTTTTGTCATCGCCATTATCTTCTTTATCGAATTTTGCAGCAGCAGCAGCAGCTGGCTTCTCAGATTTATCCGGTAAATTTGAAATATCAAAACCACCATCGGCATCCAATTCAATCACATCTTCCTCCATCACATCCTTCTTCTTCTTCGCCTCCTCCTTCTTCCTGGCATCCTCCTCTTCCTTCTTCCTCTTTTCTTCCACAAACAGCCTCACATGCTTCTCCAATACCTCGTTTACCTTTTCTCGAGCCCGCGCCACCCCTTTTTCAATGTCTGCATCGTCACCAGTGAAGAAATCGGACTTTCGTCGAAGGAATGAAAAGAGGGTGTCGAGCAATGGATCGATGCCTCGTGTTTGTGAGGCTATTTGGAGGTAGAGGCCGTCGAATTGGGGGTTGTTGGTGTAGTCCATTTTGTTTGTTTGCTGAGGATAGATGATGGGTTCGTCAAAAATCGAAGCTCGAAAAGATCGATGGGGTGGTGGATGGAACGTAGAAATGGCGGGAGTTCACGTAGGAATTCATACAAATATGGCGGGAAATCAAAATGCGCTCCGCGCTTGCACTTTTGCCCACTCTTGCCATATGCCCAGCAACCAATCCAAAACACACCGCTAGAGAGATAATCCCCACACCATAAGAATCACAGCTAATAACAATGGAGGTCGATACCGGAACCGTCAATTTGGTAAGATTATTCAGTGAGAAGTTTGGGTTTGATTTCGTTCCGAGTCGGCATGAGAGATGTCTTTGATTTTCTGTTCCCTGCAATCGTGCTGCTTTCTCTTGCTGCCGTCGCTGGCCCGGGCATTTAATTATCCTGGGGCTAGCTGCTGGTGTTTTTAATGCCGGCCTTGGGGAATTTTTGTAGACCTGTTTTTGCCTTGCTTCAAAGGGTCACACTCTACTGATCCCATCCCCAATGTCTTGGCAGCAGCCGCCGCATTGGATATTGAATGTGTCTGCCAGGTAGCAGCGCCTCTGAATTCCGGGGGGGGGGGGGGGGGGGGGGGGGTGGTTGCTGTTGAATTCATCATTGCTTGTAATTTTTGATGCAGCCTGACCTGTCCCCTCGCTTTATTCGCCTGCGTGCCGACACACCTCTTCAATGACCCACCCTCTCTTTCTCGTTTCCTGTCTCAACTTTCAACAGATCAGCAAGGAAGGAGACACCTTCCCCGTCGAAGTCGATGTGGCTAGAATGTCTGAGCTTGTCAAGGGCATGCTTGAAGGTTGGTTTATACTCTGTGTTTGTGTGTAATGTCGTGACCTCTTGATGTGTAATCTAACACTTCTATTTTACCCCAATTATCACCCAATGCTCTACCTGCCATCCACACCCTCCCTCTCTCCACACTAACCTGCCATATAATCCACCCTCTCTCCGCACCATCTTCCACAAACCCTTAAACCTCCTATAACAGAAGACGAAGACGAAGATGACACCACCGAAATCCCCCTCCCCAACGTCAAAGCCCAAGTCCTCAAAAAAGTAATCGAATTCTGCAAACACCACAAATCCGAACCCATGACCGACATTGAAAAACCCCTCAAATCCGCCAACATGGCCGAGGTGGTCCAAAAGTGGTATGCGGACTTTGTCAACGTCGAACAAGTTCTACTCTTTGAGCTGATTCTGGCGGCGAATTACATGGATATCAAGCCTTTGTTGGATTTGACGTGCGCTACGGTTGCGAGCATGATTAAGGGTAAGACTCCGGAGGAGATTCGAAAGACTTTTAATATTGCCAATGATTTTAGTCCTGAGGAGGAGGCGCAGGTTAGGGAGGAGAATAAGTGGTGCGAGGAGCCTTAGAGGTTGTGGTGGTTGTGGTTGTGGGTCCTTGTTCTCTCTCTTGGGGGATAGATTGTGTGATAGATAGATTGCATTCATTTCGATTGTTTAGGGGGAGTGGTGAGGGGGATGACTTTGGACTCTATCCTTCTGCAAGCACACGAGGCTTGTCCACTTTCACTTCACTCGGTAGGCTGATAGGGCTTTCTAGCGTGCTACCACTCTTCCTAGTTCAATCTGCTAGGGTATAGATATCCTAACTCATATTCATTGAATCATTATTGTACCAAATTGTTTCATGTCTAATTCATAGATCTATCGATTCAAACCTGATTAAATCTGCTCTTGCTCAAGCCTTCGTTTCATTCCACTCATATGCCTTGTCTTCTTTCGCTCTTGTATCATTATCAACAACCTTGTACTTCGCTTTGAATTCTGCCCATGTGTACTTTCCCACAAACTTAGATTCATTATCGTATAGATATACATGACCTTTAGGGATGATCTCAAAGAATTCCATATCTTTGATTAACATCCTTCCACTCAAGTCATCGTCAGCCTTCAAAGATACAGAGCTATAGCGGATGAAGTCAATTATCAACTTGAAGATTTCCGCATCGCGATCGAAATGGGAGATTGTATGACTATCATACTCGAGTTGGACAGCGCGTCCAAGTTCACTATCAGGATATTTTTCAAGTACCGACCCTCCTATTTTGAACACTTGCCCTCCTACATTGACCTGCCTTGGATACATGCTCTGCTGTTTGACATACTTCTAGATAAAGGAGAGCAAGGAATAAACTGTGGAAAGTAAGAAGGAGGAAGGCGCAGAGTTGTGGTGAAGAGGTGTTACATGCGAAAATTTCACTCCTTTACCCATTTATTGGCAAATCTGGTCAGAAAAGGGAGCAAAAAGCTCCACTTGGAGGTACCTTAGAGTAAAAAAGCTTTTGTCTTGACCGCAAAGATTCACAATGGGGAGATTAACAGAAAAGATATGCTCTTTTTAGCTAAGACAGGTACTCAAAATGAGTCACCTATCCCTTCCTCCTGCTCTTGCTACATGCGACGCCTCATCCCACTCCTTGCAATAACAGTCAAGAGCACGATAACATCTTCCTCACGCATCCATCTAGCACCACTACCAGCTGCATCATTACTTGCCACAAACACCAGAATCAACAGCACACAATATCCAACTCTAAATACAACACAATTTGCAAAAATGTCGTCAACAATGGCAAGAGGATACAATGGCCGTATTGAGGCCGCCTTTGCTGCCGCGAAGGATCGAGGGGAGGCAGCGTTTGTTACCTTTGTTACTGCTGGATTTCCTACTAAAGAGGGTGAGTTACGTGTTGATGTGTGTGATTGTGCACATCATGTGTTCCCTCCTTGACTGACATGCCATGTTCTTCGCTGCTGTTCACCATGCGTTGATCACCTTTAATCTCCTCTAACCTCACCATTTCACACACAAACAGACACACCAGCAATCCTCCTAGCCCTCCAAAACTCCGGGTCGGCCCTCATCGAACTAGGCATCCCCTACACCGACCCCCAAGCCGACGGAGCCACCATCCAAAAAACCAATCAGGTAGCCATCCGCAACGGCACATCCTCCATCTCCCAATGCCTCCAAATGCTCCAATCGGCCCGCTCCCAAGGCCTCACCGTCCCCGTCGTACTCATGGGATACTACAACCCATTCTTTCAAATGGGCATCAATGAAATGTGTGCGGAGGCCAAGGAATACGGTGCCGACGGTTTCATCGTGGTGGATCTGCCACCCGAGGAGGGGGCCGAATTGGCATTAGCCTGTAATAAGTACGGATTGAGTAACATTCCGTTGATTGCGCCCACAACTACCGATGCAAGGATCGGGCATTTGGCCAAGACGGCGAGTACCTTTTTGTATTGTGTCAGTACCACGGGTGTTACGGGGGCTAGGGCCGAGTTGCCTGCTGATTTGAGTGAGTTTATTGAGAGGGTGAGGAAGTATACCGATTTGCCGTTGGCTGTTGGGTTTGGTATTAGTACTCCGGATATGGTTCAGAGTGTGGCGAATCGGGCCGATGGTGTTGTGGTGGGTAGTGCTATATTGAAGGCGATTCAGGAGGCGGGGGAAACGACGGAGGAGAAGGTTGCGGCTGTTACCAAGATTGTTACTGATTTGAGCTCGGGGTTGAAGCAGACGGGGGCTTTGAATCAGGCTGCTTCTTTGGGAAGAGTTCCGGAGGATGGGGTGTCGGAGGAGATTGGGAAGCTTAATGCCAATAAGCGATTTGGAAAGTTTGGAGGACAATTTATTCCCGAGACTTTGTCTGAGGCATTCCGTGAGATTGAGGCAGAATACGAAAAGATTAAGGACGATCCGGATTTTTTGGCCGAGTTGGATGTGTACCGACGTGACTTTGTTGGTGGACCCACCCCATTGCACAAGGCAGAACGTTTGACAGAGATGTGCGGTGGAGCTACTATTTGGCTAAAGAGGGAAGACTTGGCGCATACTGGTGCTCACAAGATCAACAATGCTATTGGACAAGCCCTGTTGGCAAAGAAGATTGGAAAGCCTCGTATCATTGCTGAAACTGGAGCTGGACAACACGGAGTTGCCACTGCCACTGTTTGTGCCAAGCTTGGTCTGGATTGTACCGTTTACATGGGTGCTGTGGATTGTGAACGTCAGAAGCTTAATGTTTTCCGCATGAACACCCTCGGAGCAAAGGTTGTGCCGGTGAAGGAGGGTCAGGCCACATTGAAGGATGCCATCAATGAAGCTATGCGTGATTGGGTAACCAATGTACGTGATACGCATTACCTCATTGGATCAGCTGTTGGACCACACCCCTTCCCTACCATCGTTCGAGATTTCCAATCTGTGATGGGGAGAGAAATGAGGGCCCAGATGCTCGAAAAGGCTGGCAAATTACCCGATGTTGTAATTGCTTGTGTTGGAGGAGGATCCAATGCCATTGGGGCCTTTCACCCCTTCGTTGAGGACAAAACTGTTGAACTGCATGGGGTTGAGGCTGCAGGTCACGGAATCGACAAGCACGAACAACACTGCGCCACATTGACCAAGGGAACTCCCGGTGTCTTGCAAGGTGCACTCACTTATGTCATTCAAGAGAAGAGTGGACAAACACTTAACACCCACAGTGTCTCAGCTGGTCTTGACTACCCTGGTGTCGGACCCGAGCATGCCTTCCTCAAAGACTCTGGCAGAGCTTTTTATACCGCTGTTACCGACGATGAGGCTCTTGAAGGGTTCAAAATGATGTGTGAGTACGAAGGTATCATCCCAGCACTTGAGACAAGTCATGCGATCTACTATGCAATCCAATTGGCCAAGACTTTGCCCAAAGATAAGGATATTGTGATTAACATGAGTGGAAGGGGGGATAAGGATATGCCTCAGATTGCTAGAATCATGGGTGTTCAGGTTTAATGATGTATGATGTGGTATTGGATTGACATTGGGATTGCTCTTAAACAATGCGTAGGTGAAGAAAATAGATTATGACATCCAAAGAATTAGCAGTAAACTCGTTGTTAGGTTGCTTCTTGGATAGTCAGTATGCACAATCCTAACTCAAAGCATTAAACACTGAGTTATTCTTAAGTTGTCGTAAGGGGTGATGCTCATCACTAAGCTTTTACGCAAAGAAACTTCCCCATTAAGATCAACTCGCCCTCTTCTGCGGAGTTACTATTCACATCACTTTGTGTGATGCCGATGGAACTTGGATCAACTTCATCATATCCCAGTCGTCTGTAGAACGATATAGCCTCAGCATTACTCTTTCTAACTCTCAAGTACAGCCACCGCTCTTCTTCTACTAAATTGGCGACAAACTCATTACATGCGGCAAGTAGACTTGGATCAGAATACCCCATCTTTTTGTATTGCATTATTGCCACATCGTCATGAGGCTGTTCCATATTGGCCACAAAATTCTCACATGCATCTACAAGAGCTGTGGCTATCCCCTTACGTTGCCACTGTTTGTCAACAGCAAGATTGTACATGTATGGCCTCGGTAAATCGCTCTTTGATTTCCCAATTTCATCAATTCCACACTCGATTACTTCATTGCAGTCCTTCTTCAATGAGCATGTATCCACTTCTGCAAATCCCAATACTTTGCCAGTTCGTGAAGAGCAAGCTACAAACATTTGACCCATTGGGTTTATTCTCTGCTTGTCAAATGTTGATTCAAGTGATAATGCCGTTTTGAGCTTTTCTATTTGAAATGTAATGAAGTTGGTTCGGTGGCTGTAGAATGCTTCTGTTAGAATATGTGCAGCTGGGCCTAGGTCTGAAAATATGAGAATGAGAAGTGCGGTCGATCGTTGTATTTAATATCCATCACCGTATGAAAAAAGGCAGCCTTGGTAGCAATGGTACTCACGAACAAAAAGAGCCTCTGATACAAAATATTCAGGTCGATCAACCTCTTCGGCTTTTGCAAATGGTGGTACTGAAGCTGGGCTAACATCAGCTTGTGTTTGAAATGAATTGCAAAGACCGAGCACATTCCTTGATGAAGATAATGGTATCAGTTGAAAACTCGACACGAAGAAATATTGCAATGTTATGATTGCAATTGCAATCATCCATCTCTGACGCAAAGCTTGAGCCATGGGAAATGACGATAGATGACTTTATGGTGCTAGCTTTCTAATAGAGACGGCCAGCAGCAAAACCATAAATCAATGTAACCAGTGAGTTCTTCTTCTCGCTTTTGTCTTTGACAATGGATGAATCTTGAATCTGTATGTGGGTCTATCCGAGCGCGGAGGAAGCTGGAGGAAGAAGAGAGAGGATAAAACGGAGAAGGAAAGAGGAATCTTCGAGACGTTAAGAACAAGATCTTGCGAGATCTTGCATTTCACTCCACGTCGCTAAAGTTCTTGACCATGACACAGCCACGAAGTCTCAAAATGCATTGCCGCTTGACGAGCACTTTGAAAAATGTTCTTCAATCCGCTTTGCTTCTTGCTGTTTCAGAACCAACGCGGAGTATCAGGTTTCACTGATGTTTCCATCCCCACGAGGAGTTTCGTAAATGGTGAGCTCCATCTATTTAAATCAAAATCGATCTCTGCAACATTCTCCATCACTTCATCACAATTCAGCTGAACCAACTACTTCTTAACATGGCTCCCAACACAATCGTAGTGCAATCTTCCTCATCCATCCTCGAAGTCAAGACGACCTCCGAAACCGATACAAAAGTAAAGCCACTCTCCGACTTTCCCCGCGTATCGCTCTGCCACCAGCCCACTCCACTCGAATACATGCCCCGTCTCTCCTCCCTCCTCAACAACAACAAAGACTTCCCAAAGTATCACATCAAACGCGACGACTGCACCGGCTTAGC
Organism: Cyclotella atomus; assembly: GCA_036939935.1. Taxonomy (NCBI): domain Eukaryota; phylum Bacillariophyta; class Thalassiosirophyceae; order Thalassiosirales; family Thalassiosiraceae; genus Cyclotella; species Cyclotella atomus. The sequence goes on along the minus strand of JALLPI010000014.1, from coordinate 72,565 downwards.
CACAGGTGGAAACAAAACACGGAAACTCGAATTTCTCATCGCCGATGCCATCCAACACGGAGCCGATATGATTGTCACCCAAGGAGCCGTGCAGAGCAACCACGTCCGTCAGACTGCCGCGGCGGCATGCAAATTCGGACTCGGGTGTCATGCCTTGCTTGAACGACGTGTGCCCAATCGATCGGATGCGTATGAAGTCACCGGTAATGTTCTTTTGGATAATATCTTTGGAACGACGTATGAATTCCGTCCTTCTGGGTTGGACATGAATGCGGAGGCTTTGGCTGTTTGTGAAAACCTCAAGAAAGAGGGAAAGAATCCTTACTTTATTCCTGGTGGAGGGTCGAATCCCACGGGTGCATTGGGGTATGTGAGTGCTGCTTATGAAATGCTTGAGCAGTTTAAAGAGCAGGGACTGAATGTTGGATGGATTGTCATGGCGACGGGTAGTACCGGGACCCAGGCTGGTTTGTTGGCTGGACTTCATGCTGCCGGTAGTGAGGTCAAGGTTTTGGGCGTGAGTGTTCGTCAGCCGAAGGAGAAGCAAGTTGCGGCGGTGCACAAGTTGGCTGTTGCGACGGCTGCTCAGTTGACGGATGAGCCTTTGCCTGTGGAGAAGGTCTACGTTGAGGATGGGTACGTTGGCGAAGGGTATGGACTTCCCACGGAAGGTACTATTGATGCCATCAAGACTTTGGCTCGTACTGAAGGAGTTTTGCTGGATCCTATCTATTCTGCCAAGGGCTTTGCTGGTATGATTGGTCTTGCCAAGGAAGGCTTCTTTGACAATCAAAAAGATGTTGTATTTTTGCATACTGGTGGTGCAATGGCTTTGTTTGCTTATGGTGAGGAGTGTGCTAATTGAAAGATGCTCAAAGCTAATCATGGAATATTCATCATATTGAAAAGTGTACAGATAATTGTCTAGTGGTGAGCACAAATGAAAAAGTCTTAGTGCAGCAGTAGCCAATCAATGTGGCTTTTCCTTTTCCTTTTCCTCGTCATGAGTTGAGCTAGCTGTCATGAGTCCTCGTGTCGAAAAGAATGATATGGGCTATTACAGGTACACATTCGTCCGCCGTCCGCACTTGAACTTGAACTTTTTCCATTTAAATAAATTTCCAACTGGCAACATGAGCAACCCGCCGATGGATCCACCTCCCTTCGATCAGCCGATGATCCGCAAATGCATCAAAACCAACGTCCGGATACAAAGTCACGAGGCTCTCCAGGAGGTACTTATATTAACAACTGTATTGTGCCCCGTGGACAGCCAACTCAATCCAAATTCTCATAATTCACAAGACAGTGCAAGCAGCGGTGATGGCATATCCAGTAGTGACGAGGACATGTATTCAGAAACTTCGGAAGATTGCTCGGGAGATGAGAATGATGCTGTGAATAATCCAAGCAGGGCTGCACCACAGTCCCAAGATGAAGAGAGATATAAGATGAAGGCTTTTTGGTTGAGAAAAGATCCAATTTGTGAGGTACGTTTATATTATTGACTGCGCACAGCTGCGTTTGTAGCTTCTTTTGAACGAATCAAAAATCTATGACTGCATTGAAATCCAGAATCATCATGGAATATGGACTACACACATCTACTACGCACGTGTCCTTCACAAAGCTGACCTGTATTGGATTTCAACAGACGAGGAAGTAGCCATAAAAACAGTATCATGGCGTTGTATCCGTGCATGCCAAAACCGTCTCTCTGAAGATTTTGTTAAGGAGATTTCAGCATTGCAATACTTATCTCAATGGAGAGCTGCAGAAGGAAAGAGTATCACGGATGTGGTAAGAATTAGACTTGCTAAAAAACCATTGATTTATTTGAATTCGAACTAAAAAATATACAGCATGTAATGACTGCTGATACGGTCATGTGTGATGAGGACTATCTTTACATTGTAATGCCTTTTTGTAGAGGTGGAGATTTGTGTCAGAGAGTTGCAGAGGTGGACAGGTTCAGTGAAGATGATTCCAGATTTTGGTTTCGTCAAATATTGCAGGTAAGGGGGTACTGTTCACTTGGTTTGACTATTGGTTTGACTTGGTACGTGTTTATTCACTTTAAACAATCGCCTCCGATAACTGGACACAGGGTCTTGAAACCTTGCAACGCGCTCGAATATGTCACAGAGACTTGTCACCCGAGAACTTCATAATAATAGATGACAAGACTCTTGTGATTGACTTTGGAATGTGCTTACGAATACCTTATGTAAACGAAGTAAGACATTTGATATCTTCACAGAATCCATGCGGGAAGCTTGTAAGTTGGTTGTCCGATTTCGCTTGCACTGATGTGTTTTATCCTGGAGTTGACTTACTATTGTTCTACAGCCTCACATGTCTCCAGAAGTTTATAGAAAGCTACCATTTGATGGTCATGCAATAGATATATGGGCAGCTGGGACGGTACTGTTGTTTATGCTCACTGGTAAAAGGCTGTCAAACCCACCCCTGATTGATAGAGCTTTTGAGGGAGTGGAGCTGGGCTTGAGTCATGAGGCAACTGATCTCTTAAGAAAGATGTTTCGACTGGAGCCTAAAGATAGGCTCACTCTGGAGCAGATCAAGGTGCATCCGTTTGTGACGTACCAATTTCTTTTGGAACGCTGAATGTCATAAAGTTTACGCCAATATAGAAGTAGCGGATCGCTGTTAGACGTACATTCCGCTGATACCACTCATAGTTATCAATAAATCACAATAATCAAAGATTAATGATATCAATCTACCTTAGTAGCAGTCTCTCAACACATGTAAATCTTACAATACACTGATTATGACGTTGGGAATGACGTGGGAAAGTCGGTTGGATTGTCAGTGTTATCAGTACTATTGGAATCGTCTGAAGTCGACATACTTGTTGGCATCATAGTTGGGGAGGCGGTGGGAAAATATGTTGGAGGATAGGATGGAGAAGAGCTAGGTATGGCACTTTCCGATGGCATTTGAGATGGAGCTGCTGAGGGTTCAATGCAACGAATGTCTTCCTCCTGATATTCCAAATCTTCGCTGTTGACGCAGTCCCGCTGAAATCAGAATGAGCCATTGACATATCATATGAGAAATGTGAACAATATAAGATAATTTTCAAATGATTCTCGCAGCAAACTAACCTCGTTGTACTCGTCACAAGTCTTCGAGGGGATTCCTTTGTTCTTAACAATGTACCAGTTCACGCTGCATACTGCAACTGAGCTCGTATCAGTGTCATTGAGGAGTGATAGTGCCAACTCAACATTCTTAAACACAGTGTCCTGCTTCAGAACTTGAACCAATGACTTTCCTTTATATCTTGTATTATAGCACTTGTTTGGATTTTGTCGCCTTGTCATTCTTTCGGTGTTCGTATTTCCATCCAGTTTCTCCTCGATATCGGTGGCTGCGTCGTCAACTGTCTGTGTACGTCTGATATTTGGACGAGCTGGACGTTTTGGTTGGTTGGCAGAAGGTCTTGATGTACGAGAAGGTATAAGAAGTGAGTTTGGTCAGAACAAGATACGATAATCTTCTTAATTATATCAGGTCGGGACTTTGGACTTACCTCTGAGGTCGACTGCCAGGTCTGCTGCCACTGCCGCTGCCGGGTCTGCCACTAATGTTGCCGCTACCAGGTCTTCCGCTGCTTCCAATTTCCAACGTACCCCTTTTCCTACAATCGGCGTAATTGCATCCAATACTCTTGCAAAATGCACCTGTGTCAGCATTAATCGACTCTTGTGAACAACACAAATGATGATTCGCCGTATCACATAGACTCAGCAAATTTCTCTCCTTCAGGTTAGATGATACATCCATCATCCTTGTCCTATCCTCCTGCACCTTATCATTGAACGTCTTCTTTGTTCGGTAAGCAATCTCCACTTTCATTGCAGTAGTAGCAGCAATTCTTCCATCTGCATCTCGCACAATCTCTTCATCCACTGCTTCTTCTGGAATGAAGACGCACATCGGTTTGTATGTGTCATCATCTCCCACGTTCTGTTGCAGATAAGTCAGTATGGTCTCTTCGACACGAATCCTTTCATCGCAATTTAATGACTCTGTAGCTTGCAACATTGTGATGTGCATGTAGCCCTGAGTTAAAATCTCGTCATCTTCGAGGTAAGGTTCTTGATAGGGAACTATAGGGTCGATAATGGTGGGATCCTCATCGGGTGGAGGCCACGTTCCCTTCTGGAGAAATTGCGCACCCATATTGTAAGAGTTCCGGAGGATTGTGTCACACCCGACATGATCAAGGGTCGGGTCTGCTTCTCGGGAGAGGCAGGTTCGATAACTGAATCATTGATAATATCATTTTTTTTAGTTAGAGCAGTGAAATGTGCCGTGCATCTTAACAAATATTTGGTTACAGCACAGTTACTTACCGATCGGGAGGATCCAAGCATATATTCTTGTACTGCTTGTCAGTATACTTGAAAACTTGATGCTTATTCCCTCCCCTCTTGCCACGTTTGCCTCTCTTCTTGTTGCCCCGTTTGCCACGCTTCTTATTGTTGTTTCTCCCTCCTCCTCGTTTACTTGTTCCATTAGCGTTATTTCTACTACCGCCGCCGCCGCGTTTGTTATTATTTCTACCACCGCCGCGTTTGTTTCTACGATTATTATCTTCCTTCTTGAACAAGTTGCCATTCCTGCGGGGCAGTTTGCGCTGCTGTCCTTTTTGAAGAGGCGATGCTTCTTGTGCCTCTTCTTCATCATCCTCCATCTCATCAAAATCTTCAAAATCTTCATCTGTTCTCATCCCAAGAACCAATTCAATGCGTCTCTCTAACGACAAACCGGAATAAAACTTGGAATACAACACCTCATCAATCTCTGCATCTGTCAAATAAAATTCAGTACCTCTATCAACGTCAATCTTTTGCTCCAGTGAACGTTGATCATGCGATGATGCACCGAAAGCAGCATCTTGCAATAGTTGCTGCATCCGCCACTCGGGATACCAGAATTTACGGCCATTAGCTACACCAACATTGTCGTTTTGGTAAATGTCAGTTTCGAGTGCGGTAGTGGTGCCGCTGCCAAGCAGCAGGGCCAGCGATGCAACTGTTTTCATTGTTATACAGGTGATACCAAGCGATGATTGGAGTCGGGCTGGAACAAACACAAACAATACAACCGAAGAGACAGCCAAGATTGTCGAACTTTTTCGTTGAGAGAGGATTTGCGCGCTCTTACTTTGCTTGGCCTTTGGCTGGGCCTAATGGGTGGGGGGAGTTGGGGGGAGACACAAAAATACGAAGAGTGATAGAGCGGCATTTCAGTAAATGGAGCCATCCTAAAATTCCCAAACCCCAAAGCCCAAAAAATACGATTAATATTTCCTCATCTAGCAAGGCTGATTGGAGCCATCGAAGTTAAGGGAAATCGGTGCAAATAGTAAAATCTAAGCGTTTTGCAAAATCATATATTCACTGTTGCAAACGCCTTTTTTTATAATCTTGTCTTTTTTTGAGAATCTTGTCCTTTTTTAGCAAAAAGGACAAGATATTGAAAAAAGACAAGATTCTGAAAAAAGACAAGATTCTGGAATCTTGTCTTTTTTCAATATCTTGTCTTCATCACGTAGGAATTAGTATTTTTTCTACGGGAGTACTAAAATCTTGTCCTTTTTGAAAATTTCAGCCAAAAAGACAAGATGACTCAAAATGGACAACAAAAAAACTTTGGCCTTAAAAATCTTATCCAATATCCAAGACTTAATTACTACAGCCGAAATGACGAATCATGCACCAACAACCAACTGATGTAGTTCTATTATAATTTTTTCTACCTTGTCCTCCTATTTCCCTTAACTTCGCCACTTCACACCCCCGCCACTTTCGCATTTCACACATCGCATCGCTCGTCGGGAAGAAGAAAAGATGACATCCATCGGATTGCTGGCTCGGCGAGCTGTGAACTCCAGTGCAGCAGCAATAACAGCGGTCATTCTCACCGTTGCTCATACTGGCGATGGACCGCAAGTAGGCAATGATAGAACTCGAGCGCGATGTGATGAGTTCCATAAGCCATTTTGGCGTCTTGGCAGACCTGATAGCTCCTTCCTCCATCGCGCACAAAAGACTGACTCTAGAACAAAGGAAATTGACCAGCTGCATTCTATCTATAAAGTAGATTGGGGCACTGTGTTAGGAGAGGGGGCGTTTGGAAGAGTTTATCCTGCGAAACATCGAGATACTGGAGAGAAGGTGCGTCGTGATGATATTGCATCATTGCGCTCCACATGTGAATGAACATCTACATCTCAAACCTACACGTAACATTTTAGGTAGCATTGAAAAAGATATCCAAACGGTACACCAACTCCACTTCATTTCGTTCAGAGACGGATGCATTACTGAGAATATATGAAAACGGTGGTCATCCGAACATTTTAGGATTGCGAGATTTGTATCGTGACGAGAAGTATTATTATCTTATACTAGGTCAGTTGCAACTGTTGGCGTTGGTACCGATTCTTTTATCCTCGCTTCCACATCACCAATCCTAACAAATTTTCAGACTTAGTGCCAGGTGGTGAAATGTTCGACCACCTAATCGAATATGGCTCGTATTCAGAAGATGATGCATCGAGATTGGTTCAAGAAATTTTGTCAGCATTAGCTTTCTTACATAGCATAGGTATTACACATGCAGATTTGAAGGCAGAAAATATACTCTTGTGTGAAAAGAAACAAGGAAGTGAGACTGTAAAACTCATTGATTTCGGCTGCGCCAGGAGTGAGTATTGTTTTGTATTGTGTGCATATTGTGATACTGTTATAAATAATGGTAACTAACTGATTGATTCAAAGTTGACGAGGAACGAGGAGACTATTTCAATGACAGAATCCAAGCTTCTGTGAGCGATGCTGATGCAGTATCTAAACCTTCAATGTCAGAATCATCTACTGGAACCAAGTAGGTACAATTTGACCACTAGCTGAATGGACAACTTCTGATTGCCAAAGTGAACCTCACAATACATTCCAACATCACAGGGCATATTGGCCTCCTGAATGCTTTAGAAAAGGCGCAACTGTCACAGAATCCATTGACTTATGGGCACTATGTGTTATAACGTATATAATGCTTGTCGGAGTTCATCCGTGAGGTTTCTTTGTGAATTCTTCCCTTGCTGCTGCTGCTGCTGCTTCTGATGTTTGATCAAAAAATAAATGTGTCTCACATATTTGCTCTGTGATCTTTCTCTTCGCCAGTTTTGACACCAGCGGTAAGCTAGCTACTGTAAATCAACTAAGCACAGTATTTCTGCTGCCAGTTAGGAATCTCACTTAGGCGTCTTGTACCACAAAGGGATTGCAACTGACGAAGAGATAGAAGATCGCATAAAATCTAACCCAACACCACCAATGACGCATCAGCTCACAGAGCATTTATCGCCGTCAGCAAAAGACTTTATCAAGTCACTCATGAATCCAGATCCAGATCAAAGACTTTCAGCTGTGGCAGCACTGCGTCATAGTTGGATTCGTGGAGAAAGAACTCCCACCGAGAAGATACTGGGCTCGGATTGCAAGCTCGCAATGAATCAAGACCTGCGTCAAAAATTGGCCACTGGGATATTTGCTGCATTAGTAGTTGAAGGTATGAAAGCCGAAATAGATAACGAGTCATCTTTATCTGATGCTTCATCACGCACACATATTCTGAAAAGAGCATTCGAGGTGTTTGATGATCAAGGAAAGGGATTTGTCAACGAAGCTGATTTGAGTAGAGTTATTACAAAAGTTACAGGAGCGGAGCTATCACGCAATGACCAACGGAATATGATATCAATCGCTTTCTGACTTCTCCTTGTTGCTGAGATCGCTTGACAGCCACGAACATTAACCCAGAGGTGAACATATTTATAAAGCAGGAGACACTGGCGATGCGATGTACTTCATAACAAGTGGCAAGGCGAGTACCATACTTAAACAATGCATTTATTCAAACTCAAAATACTCAATGACATCTTACAAATCAAATCAATCATTATCAAGGTTGAAATCACAACAAAGAAGGGTCATTTAGTGTCCATACTTCGACACGGCGACTTTTTTGGCGAGGGCAGCTTGCTTGAGGAGAGAAATCATAGATTTACTTCAGCAAGATGCGCAACCCCTGTAGACCTCATAAAGGTCTCACGCGAGGACTTTAATGCATATATTGCGGCATCCAAAGAGACAAAACAATCATTGAAACAAAAGTACAAGTCACGATGTTTATTACAGGCGAAACAACTCATACGAATGCAGGCTGGACTTGCCAAACGAAGCCTCAAAATGAACGAGATTTGTGAAAGCTCTATCTGCTTCTAACACTATTGGCATATTGATCGAGAAGTTGTGCCGACCTGAGCCGATTCTCATGGTCTTGAGCAACATACTTATCAATCAAGGCATTGTCTCTGAGCTGGAGTTGTACAAGACAATCTCTTTCTCTGGAAAAGCCCGAGGAAAAACTTTCACTTCTCCAGATCAGTTACTGAAGTTTGTGATTGCGTTGATCAATAGTCCTATGTTCATTGGGCAACTGGCTGAGAAAGGGGGCGGTGGTGCTTGGGATGTGCCTGTAGTAAGAGTGGAGGTTTTGAAACATTTGCAGAATGCTGGGGTTACCATCTTTGATGTTCATAAAGGATCTAAAGTAGTTCGCTTCCTGTTTCCAGAGGCCGGTGGCAGTGTGAATACATATTCGGATGAAGTCAAAGTTGCTCTTAGCGGTCGCCCTAGTCTCGAGGAGATTGATTCGGACCTTGCAGCATCAATTGGAATGACTGTAAAACAAGCACGGGACGTGTACAAGCTGCTTTTCAATCCAGAGCTAGATAAGATGCCATTTTCGGGAGAGCAGGATACAATTCTTGTGGGTGCTAAAATTGTGGGTAATGTTACATATGCTGAGTTAGCAGATGGTGAACACTTCAAAAACTCGAAGAGTGGAAAGGCTATTGAAGGATACACGAAGTCGAAAATCTTCACCGATATCTTTAACTCACTCAGTGATGATGAAAAAGTATCTGCTGCACAGAAATTCAAGCCAGAAGCAGAAGAAAGTGACGTCCGAGCCAAGCTTCGCCAACCGATACCGGTACGTCATTGTGATCATTTTCTACTGATTCGCCTCGATCTAACACTCCAGTGCGATTATTTCAGGGAATGACTAAGGTTGTCATTGATCTTAGCGATGTGCCGAATCAACCATACCAACAATACAAAAAAGAAGAAGGAAAAGATGGGTCGAAATACACGGGCGTTAGAAAGAATATTGGGAAATGGCAGGCTAAAATCAAGGTCGATGGGAAAGATTATACGTCGAAATCGTATGAAACTCAAGAAGAGGCAGCTCAATGGTATGCAAATGCAATGTGGAAGTATCGACTCAATAAGGCATCTGGTTCTGGCGTTTCTTCTGTTACCGCCGACTCAAAGCCAGCTGCCAAAAAAGTGAAACAATCTGCTACCGCCACCTCAAAGTCAGCGACCAAAAAGTCGAAACAATCTGCTACCGCCGATCTAAAACCAGCTGCCAAAAAGGTGAAGCATTCACTCGCAAGGAAGTGAACTATTTTGAGAGCCCGTGAATGCAAACACTATGACATCTGCTCCACGGAACATTAATCCGAAGCTCTGAAGGCAATTTCAATGACCTCGCTCTTCAAATTTTTAATACAATACTATTCTAGAAACTCAATAATCCTTGTATAAGTATAACCGAAATGTTAAACAGTCTGACTATGATGTATGGCACTTGATCAGATTCGAAGTTTGCTCCAAATTCAATCCACACGGTGTCTTGGGAGTTGGCACAAAGAGGGAGATATGGGCGAATCTATGTTCTTGGCGGATGATAAGAGTGGAGGAAAATTGGAAGTAAAGCACAATGGCAAGTTAATCCACACTTTACATGCAGGTGATACTTTTGGAGAGTCATCTTTGCTCTTTCGACGGCCTCGACAGAGTACAGTTACTTGCGTCGCAAAAAGATGCGATCTTCAAGAGCTTCATTCAGATGCCTTTTATGAAATGCTTGAAATCGACCCAACAACTAAAAATTTGTTGTACAGAATGGCAAGGCAAAGAACGTGGGAGTAAAGAGAAGTAAAGCTGAAGGTGGTAAGGTTAAAGTGCTTCAAAAACATCATACAGGTATCTACATCTTATAAATGAAGCATTACCTTGACTGAGCTTGGTGGCAAGAAATTTCTCTCTTCCTCCTCTCTCGTCCCATCTTCCTCCACGATGAACCCCGAGGCCCAGCCATTCACTCCAGCCTCAACAGTCTCTATTATATCATCGCCATCTGATTCGGCAGCTAGCTTATCCCAGAAAATCAGCGGCAGCAGCCAACCAAGTGCGAGCCTGAGACAAAAATCTGCGCGTGAGAGACGACGGCGGTTTAATGCTCAAAGGGCGAAATCGCAGAGCCAGGCTGGCGAGTTGATTAATGGTTCTAATAGTACCAATGATCCAGAGAATGACCTTGGTGATGCGGCATCTGCGAATCAACACAAACTGAAGACTAATGATGCAAAGAAGCAAAGGAGGCGGCAGAGAAACAGAACGAAGTGCAATGGCACAAAAGCTGATCTCGCTGACGCCACACCAACTTCTTTCAATAGCATCAAAACAAGTTCTCACAGTCAGATTAAAAAGGCTGACGTTGTTGCACTTGACCAACTGAAACCTGATTGCGTTGGAAAGAAGCAAGCTGCCAGAAGGCAAAGGGCAAGGGCGAATAGAAGCAGGAGACCCAAAGAGAAAACAGACAAATGCCCCGCATCAACTACGTCATATCACGATGAGTTTGATATAGAAGAATGCTTTCCCACAATAACACTATCTACAATACCAAGGTTGAATGAAAATGCCAAAAGCTTCTGGCGTGAATGTTTGAGTACCAAACCTATTCTTCCTGTACATGTGGAGCAAAGCGAGCCCGATAAGGCAGAAGAAATGCAATCTACACTTTACAACGAATTCGGTGTCCCTTTGACAATACTTTCAAAATCTAGACTTGAACTTGAAAGGCGAGATGTTGCTGATCGTTCAATCGACATACCTGATGGCTTTGAACAAAAACAGCAGCAGCAGCGGCAAGAGAGTCCTCCAACTGAATACTTTGCAAATCCAACTCCTTTGCTAACAAATCTTAAGACAAAGTGGAGTGACAGTCAAATGTCTCGTATTAGAAAACGTTGGTGGGATGCTGAACGTGCCAAGCGTCAAATGGAGATTGAAAGGAGGAGAAAAGAAAAGGAGCAATTGTTAATGGGAGATGAATCTGATGATGACACTTCATCAGTATCCCAATGCTCATCATCTTTGAGTTCAATTGATTCCTATGACGAATGTGACGTTGGCATGAAACACTCCAGTTTGACTTCTCCATTTGACGAAAGAAAAATCGAGTGTTCGTGCGTTATTGAAACGCCAGAGCCGGCAGTATCAATTCATCACCACTATGTCTCTGAACAGGGTGTCAGTTTAGAAGAAAAATGTCTACAATCCGCACATCCAGTCCATACAATAATTCATCAATGTTATCTGCTGAAACTCAAACCGCAACAGGTTGCTGCCAACATCTTGCCTGGCACGACGTATTTAGACGCAGAAAATGTGTTGATGAGGCTTCTGGAGAGGCAAGATATTGAAGACAATGGGAAGTGGGAATCTATAGCTGAAACTGCAAACTTGCACGATGTGCTTTTAGGTGAAGTCGAACTAATTATAAGTAAGGGTGTTGAACTGCTTTCTGCTGACTTGGCAGCGCTGAATCCGCTTAAGCTTGTCATTGTGTTGGATCTACCGCACTTCATTCGAATATTGCTTTCCTCGAGATGCCAATCATCAATGGAAGACGAGTTCGGACGCACTCCTTTAATGTTGGCTTGTGAGCTGAACCGTTTGGGGTGCATTGATACTCTGCTGCAATTAACAACAAAACCGAAGCTCGACCAGCGCGAGAATGAAGGAGGCAACTCTGCGTATCATTTTTGCTGCATCAATGCGAACATTACACCAGATGATACAAATACAATCCACAGTCCTGCAGCTGATGCACTGGAATTGCTTCTTTGCAAGACTCCCTTTCAACTCCAGAAGAGAGTATTATTCTCTGTCAATAACAAAGGACAAAGTCTATTGCATTTGGCATGTGTATCTGGTGATTTACGCTTGGTTGATTGCATATTGAATGAACTGAACAGCAGAGGATCTAGCTTTGTCACAAAAGCCTTGAATATGAAGGATGCTTACCATTGCATCCCGTTCATATCTGCTGTAAAAGCTGATGAGTAAGGCTGACACTATCCATGACTTTTTTACACATCCTAAACCTGTACTCACTCATGCGACATTGTACCATAGGAGAGATGTTGCTATGCACCTTATTGTGTCAAGGTTTGCGAACAGAACTGATTTCAGCACATGGTTTGAAAGGCAAGTTGAGATCTGGAATTGCAGCAGGTTCATCGGCTGCTAACATTGCTTCCGTCTTCGCAGCTGTCCTTTGACAATTGCTTGTTCAAACGGCTCGATCGATATGATCAGAATGCTCCTAGAGCTGGGATATCATAAGAATTATGACATCAACCGTGCTCTTTTGGAAGCTGTCCAGTGCAAATCCAACACTGTTCATGATGATGGTCATGATGAAGCAACTCGAAGCGAAATAATCAGTTTGCTCATTGACGCTGGGGCAAATCCTCATTCAGCAGTTGCCATAACACAGTTTCCTGATAAGCATCTGGTACATGGGTTCAGAGGCAGTAAGAGCGTAAAAGAAAAGGCTAGAAAAGGGGTCACGCCGCTTGCATTGGCAGCTCATTGCGAGGACGTGGATGCAGTTCGAACGATGCTCAACTCTTTCTCTCTGTCTCTTTCATCATTAAGAAGTTCAAGGAGATGTGATCCTCTGCTGAGGATGCAGCCCGAGACATACTTTCAAACCTTGGAGTCTCGCGAGGATGATGCTATTGATTCGTCACTTCAGGTGAGAGGCACTCACCGTTGTTGACCAGTCCTCTTAAAGCACGAACTCTTTCCAAAGTGATTCTCTATTTTTTAGTCTGCGTTGGTGACTTCCCTGTTTCAGCTTTGGAAGAGCCAAAGTACAGCAAGTGCCAAAATAGCCCTCATCATCTACAGGCGTGGTATCATTTTATCACAGAAAAGCATGCAATGGCTTTCGAACTGTTTACTTATGAATAACATGTGTCCACCGCCACTTGTTTGTTCAGCAAAGCAGTCCATAATATTTGAGCGTGTGCGTGACTCAGACGATAGTTCTGATACGGCTGTCACCACTGACTGGAGCAAGGTCTTCCTTAGCTCCAATGTTACATCATGCAGCCGTGTTAGCTGTTCACATCTGCAACAGATGATTGATGAGCAGCAGGCCAATCACAAGCTCAATGGTAGTATTAATGAGCACCATCTGAAGGAGGACGAGTTTTACCTCATTGCTGAAGATCAGAAACTTATTGCTCACAAGTCGATTGTGTCGAAGAAAAGTGAGAAGTTGGCAGCTGCTATTCGGTTCAATGAGTCTCAACTATCGAACGAAAGTGATTCGTTGTCTCTTCGTCTCGGCTTGCCTCTAGCAGCTGCAAGAATGATGTTGGCGCACATCTATCATGGATCTATCGTTTTCGGGTTGAAGTCAGCCGCAGATCTTCAATGTCACCAGCTCCTTGAATTGGCTTTACTCGCTGAAGAGTATCTGTGCCCCTCTCTCCTGTTCGAGATCGAGATGCGGCTCCTCGCATTCAGCGCTAGAGAATGTGTCTGCTGTAAGTGCTTGGCTGATAAAAACTTACGATGCGAGGGCGGTGATATTAGATACTACAATTATGACGAAACGAGGAGTACGCATGTATACAACACCCCTGTTGGCTGCTCCAGTCTTATAACTCCTGAAACTGCGTTGGATGTTCTCGCAGTATCTCAACAACTGGAAGAATCGACACATGGAGGTTTCGAGACTAAATGCTTGAACAGTGGAGAATCGTCTGGGCAAAAGGTCGCCATCCCGTTCGTAGCAGCAAAGATTGAAGCCATATCTACCATTCTCGGGAATTTCAAGGCAGTTATCGCATCAGATTCGTTTTTGCGTCAAATCGATGATTCTTCATATCATTCAGCCATGATTAATCAGGACGAAAGTGCCATCATGTTGCTTTTGTTGTGTCTGCATGAATTGAAACACAACCCACTGGGGTGAAAGCGAGAGCTGCCGCCTACTTCTAAAGGTGCTCACAATAAGAACTAAATGCTAGATCTCCAATATATGAACACTTATATAGCTGTAACCGATTCAAGCATGCTATTGATCAATTTCATCCGTATCGAGCTCATTCGTTGCCATTTGAATCTACTCTAGGCGGGCAAATGCCCATCTCACGCAAAATGTTTGACACTGGGCCTGGGCCAGAAGTATCACTCTCAGCTTCCAGACTGTTCAGCAGGTTGGAAATCACATCAAAATCGACTGACTGATCAACTACTTCTCCACTTCTAAGCTCACTGTCCAGTGCTTGCTGTGAATGCAAACTGTAAGTGTAACATGCATGCCCGACAGTTGACATACGTGCAAAGTTGAGAACTTACCATGATTTGCGTCAGAGATCCTGAGACTGGTTGCACCTCAGTAATGTCTTGATCACAACCCATATCTTGACTATTCTCTGTGGAAGATTCGTCACCATCTTCCAGGTCTTCTTTGAAAAAGAACATTGACACATCCTGATCATTGGTAGACATTGGTTCAAGGTTGCCCCCGGCACGACTGTGCAGTTTTGATTGCAAACTGTCAAGAAATAGCCGTGGGTTAATATCCACTTCCTTTGACATGGCCTGCTGAGGAGACATACAACCTGCAGCCGAAGCTGTATGGGTGACAACACCAACATGGTCACCTTCGCCTTCTACCAATGATTTAAACCCATCTATCATTTTGCTCAATGATTTAATCTCGTTCACTTTATTGTCTGCAGGATCTTGCATCTCACTGTGTACCATATTTCTTCGACTTCGTCGTGTTGTCCTCCTAGGCCTTTTTGATGTCTCGTTTTTATGAGATGCCAATCTATTCATCTCATCTTCCAACTCTTCCAGAGAATTGACCTCCATCCATGAGTCATCGTCTACCTCCCACTCTCTTGGAAACGGAAAGGCTGCATCATATTCTTCGCTTACAAACCTTAACGCTCGTTCAATACCCGATTTTACCATTACTTGTAATGAAACACCAGGCCTGGAGTAAGGACACGGCTCTTCAAATGGAGACTTTGATAACTCTGGATGAAACACTGGACATTTTGACATGCATTGAATCGCATCACTGAGAATTTTGTCTGTACTGCCATTTGGCCCGGCTTGCCAAGTCTCTTCGATCCAAGAAGTTGCATCATTTGTTGGTTTACCGTCTATCGAGGCATTGGATCTAGCCTCTGCATCGATTCTACACCAATGGATTCTCAATCGGCGTTCGACCTCGCCCATTGATTGCATAAATGAGTCGTCGTCTGCTAGATCTCTTGAACTTTTGACAGTAGAATTCAAGATCCAATCCAGACCAGTGCTCAAACGAATACCAACATCCACGGCCCTTTTCCAAACGTTCCTCTCCCCTCTCATTTGAAGCAATTGTCGTTGGAAACGATTGAGCGCCACAGATCTATATTCTTTTGGTATCGGAAAAGAGGGTATTTTGCCACGTCCTGTGATTAACTCGGCGTATGTTGTGCGTGTCATTGTTATTGGGAGGAGGACAATGCATTCGTAACTGAAGTTGTTGCCTAGATTTGAATTTGATGTTGACTTTCTGACGTTTGTTGGCTCACTTTGTTGTTGCCGTACTCTACTTTGAGTGATTGTGTCACCACCAGTTTCTGCACATCCAACTGTATCACTTTGCACATCACTCTCCTTACACTTGGCAACAAGTGCTTGTTTCTCTTTCGTCAAACCATCCAAATAGTCAGGAGCTACATTGCAAAATGAATCCACCAAAAATGGAACCAAATGCCCATGCCTCTGTAGAAAATGTGCCACGGTTGCTGGCACTCCAACAGCAGCTACATGAAAATGAGAAGAGCCACACTCTTTCTTGTTTGCATCATCAATCTTATTGAAATCGCCACACCTAGATCTCTTGGGAATTGTATAATCAGTCCTTGCAATCCTATCCTCAATTGCACTCTGTACCTCCTCCACCACAAACAACTCACTGCCAATACAACCTTTCAACCGATAAAGTGCCTCCCTTCGACTCAACAAATCAACCTTGCAATTACTTCCTCGAGCAGTACCACCACCAACACTCACAGGAGGGATCAACCGAATCAAACCATCCACAATCCAACACCGATTCACACATCCATTCGGTCCACCCACGCCTCCCTGTGATACATCTTCATCTACCCAATAGGGTAATACTTCCGCAGCCTCAATAAATAATAATTGACCATCATCTTCATCTAAACATTCAATTGCCACATTATATAAACTGGAGATTTGTGTGGATAAGTCCAATACTGACGAGATGATTCGCCATGCATCGTTCACATCGTTCCCGTATCGATATCTAGCGATAAGATGGGGTATGTATTCAACTTCTTTGGGGGTAGGTCCTTCCATCTCCTCTTGAAGATGATTGATCCATGCATCATTATCATGACTGGTAGCTTTTGTTGCCGTGTTGTGGAATGTGGCACAGTGTGCACCAAAGACTAGTCCGTCGCCATGGCAGCATATGTTCAAAGATTTTTGTAATTGCTCGTTGGCTAGGCGACAGATTTGGCCAAGTTGCGTGTAGAGAATGGCACGATTTAGAGCGGTTCCGAGGTCGGAATAGTCGTGGTTGAGGATGTGGATGGAGATGGTTAGGGTGCTGTTGCAATTTGTATTGGCCATCATGACCGACATTAAAAATGGAAAACGGATGGACGTAAAGGTACTCATGGAATATTAGACTACTAAAAATATCTATTGTTATTATCCTTCTCTGACATGATGATAGTTGATTGGTATTCTTATCTCTGTGGAAAAGACCTCATATTGATCTAACACTGCCGTCGACACCAACCTACACCTCACAAAACATAAACTCAACGCTACACGCTACGTCCGTTTGCCTATCAGCAAGCAGCCCAGCCGGAATGAAGCCAGCTACAACCATCCTAACATCACTCATCCTCCTCACAAACTTCATTGTTAGCAGCAGCAGCAGCAGCAGCAGCGATGAACGGCCGGAAAACTCAGAATACTTTCACGCCTGTTCGGGAGGAGATGTCGACAAGGTCACATCCTTGATTGAGGAAGATCCTACGTTGGTTCATTCTACTACGTGAGTCTTTTTCTGTACATTGAATATCTTTGGGCTGATGTATATGCGTGTTGTAGAGAGCTGTTTTCATTCTGATCATGGCTTTCGTACGTGAACGTATTGTGTGTGCCTATTCTATTATTATGTGTGCCTCTTCTGAACCTTTTAGTTCTAGCCAATAGCCTTACTTTTAACACTTAACATCAACTCATTAATTCAATAACTTAAACATCCTACAGAAGAGACGGCGAGCACTGCCTCCATCTAGCCTCCCTATCAGGCTCAACACCCATAGTCGCCCTCCTCTTATCCAAAGGAGCCGATCCCGACATTCGCTCCACCTACTCCAAAGGCTTACGAATGCATCCTCTCTCATGGGCAACGTATTACGGTCGTCATGAAATTATATCCTTGCTATTAGAAAATGGAGCGGATCCCAATGCCGATTTTGATTTGGGTGGAGATTCATTCCAAAATGACGAAGAACGAAAGGTGACTGTTTTGGATGTTGTGGAGAAGATCATTTTGGATATGAGTGTGGATGATGAGAGGAAGGGTGAGTTTGTGGAGGCGAGGAATGCGATAGTAAAGGGTGGTGGGTTGCGATGGAGCACTGTTAAGGATGAGTTATGAGAGTGTGAAAATTATTCGAGATGATGGTGGGTAGTGTGGTTCTTGAAAAACACAACAGAGAACAACGTGTTCACAACATAGAGGAAAGCAACACTGCAGATGATAATAATACACTCCATATCATTTTTGATCTCTTTAAATTTACACAAAAATATTACTTAAGTTGCAAACGAGCTGACTACTTATCTCCATTCACTACTTCATCAGCATCTTCATATCTCTCCCAAAATGCAAGAGTCTTTTCAATACACGGTAGAATCACATCGTTCACTTCAGGAACATTATTAGACAGACGCTCAAATGCTGGCTTGACCACAAACTTGATAAAGCCAAGTTGTGATTGCTTCTTACTTGTAGTTGCGCGATCACACATTGGAGAAATTGGCAAGCCCATTTCTGCCTCTTTGTCGCCTTGAGCGTATAACTCGGCCAGCACTAAATCAGCCCATCGAACAAACATGGGATGTGGTTTAGCTGGATTGGAGATATCAGCCAAATGTAATATGAAACATAGCATATCCAACGCTGGATTGAAGGTGCACCCTTTAACAGTGTAAGGTGTCAGCCAAGCTGTACTATCTTGTCCGTCAAGTACCTCCTCGTGGTCCTCCAAATCAGCCATCGTCACAAAATGATGACTCATATCTGTTCCAAGGACTGACTTTACAATGACAGATCGAGCAACAATGAAGAGGTCAGGAGTTAGTCCACTGAATATATCAGATGCTTGATCTTTTTCTGGACCAAGGAGTTGATGAAATAACCACGAGATGCTTTTGTTCTCAAGGACAGATACATCGTTATACTGGAGTGCAACCTCAGACACGGAGTTGACGTGAAAATTGTTATTCAATCCTGCAAACAGAAGCAATAAACGTTGAGAAAAGACCTTGGTGATCTGAAGAAGCAAAGGCAACGGTGTTCTCACCTGGATGTTTCACATCGTGAATAACAGCAGCCACCAACAAGGACAACGTATGGAGATTCGATTCTGCAAATCTAATTCCTCCAAGCTGGAGAATAGAATTGGTTGTAGCCAATACATCTGCTGCGTGAGTGCTGTTGTGGTAAGGATTTGGAAGATAGTTGGACTCTGATAGTCTTAAAAATGCACAAAGCACCGGCACCTTGATTTTGAATTCATTGACAAAATCATAACCATTTTCTTCCACAACTGTCAATCCAACATCTTTCGCCATGGCTCTCTGTGCGTGTGGTGACGCAAGAATGGCCCATCCAATGAACAGAAGTGGATCCCCATTGCATATTTCTGCTATCTCAAGCACATTAAAATCCCAGCTAGATACGGACTTGAAGGACAGTTTCTTTGATAAGGTTTCTTGTGCATCTCTGTCAAGCTGGGTCCACTCAAATGGTAGATGATCTAGGTTGAGATTGCCTTCACTGACGGAACTTGCCAGACTGATGAAGCATCTGGCTCTAATGACTCTGTGAGCAGCAGACTTAAAAGTAGTCACTTTCGGTTTGGCAAGCGTCTTGGCACCACCATATTCCTGCAATATTGGCGAAGGAATATCTGCTTTCGGTTCAAAGCTTGAGTGCCTGTGTTTGATGGAGGTTTGTTTCTCAACAATATCAATAGCACGTCTTAGAGCATCATTTTGTGATGCAGTCAGATTCTTATTTTCTTTGAGCAATGTTTTGATGACGTTCATATCTGGCATTGTATCTTCATCAGCATAGGAAATGCCTTCCGCCGCTCCAATCGTTACTCGCTTCTGCAATAAACCCCTTCTGTTTTCGTTCTGATCATCGGTTATTGAGTACCACAAATCATCTGCGTCTTCAGCCTGGAGCTTTGTCCTTACGCTAACATCTAAATCTTTTTCTTTCGTACTCTCGTGGTTTCCTTTTTTCTCCAGCACTTTCTTCTGACTCTTTTGTAGAATACTGATCCACAGCAAGACAACAATCAACTTGCGCTTTGCTCGTTGAATTCGGTGATAACTCTCCAAAGCAAACTCTGCCTCATCAAGGTGTGGGGCGGCATCAGGTTTTTCATTGGGTTTTATCGCAACTGCTTTCGGCTCATACCCTTGCGGGTATTTCTTATGCACCTCCTCAATACGTTCCCGGATGCCGGATTCTGGAGGAGTCCAAACATCGATTGATGAATCAACATTAGGATGAGGGCTGGCTAGCAACTTGTCCCAGATGGCCTTCCAGCCTTTGTCGCATAGCACCCACTTCGGATTCAGGGGGAAACTACACAAAATCCCTGGGTTAGGACGGTTGCCTACACAACTGCAGCAAGAAATGAACAAATCAATACTCACGTGAATCCCTTATCAATGCAATCCGAAAGAAAGCTTTGCAACTCATCCAACTTCATGTATTTATACTTGGCCCCCTCCAAATTCCCACCAATCACCAAATACTCATCATCAAGGTCTTGAGGAAAATAGTAATTGAAACACTCGGCGCCATGCCTAACAGCACCGAACTCCTCCAGCCTCTTCACGGCATGTTTCATAATTGCGTATGATTTAGGATCACCAAATCCGTACTTTGGCATTGTATGATGTGTAGTCTTGCTCTTCATATTCTCAAACCAGCTGGCTGTCCATGCCTTGGACTTTCCCTCGGTAGCTGCCTGTAGAATCTGTTCTGTATCGTCAATCATTTCGAGTACCATCCCCTGTTGTTCTTCCGGTAGGGGTGTTTCATAGCGGATGCCTCGTGTGCCCAGGAGGAAGCAGTCAAAGTCGGATACAACAGGGAGGACTGCGTTGAAAAGTAGTTAGCAGTTTGCATGGTGTTTGTTAATGAGCGAGGAACTAAATACTGTGTCTTACCTCTTCCATTCTCTTCATAGGCAACCAATAGAGTTTGAGGAAGCATCGGGTCTGGATCTGGCTGATCACGCGGCTGGTATGGATCAGTGTACTGCCAAACGACAGCTCGAGGTGAATCCGGGTCAAATTTGTCCTTGATCGATCCAAAATTCATGTCCTAAAGAAGAGCGCAACGATTGGAAGACAAACGTGAAACAAGTTGAACATCCAAACAATACATCAACACACCTGAAATCCAGGAGTAGAAGGTCGCCCAGTCTCAAAATCACTACCAGGCGGTCTACTAATATCACTGGCTCTCATCACATACCCCTCCCAAAACAACCGCTTGGGCATCTCCAACCCATAACACTTTGGCGAATAATCATCAATCTTTTTAATAGAAGGATCATCCATCTCCCACAGATTAACTAACGCCTCGGCCATTTCACTTTCCATCAAACTGGTTCTACGACTAGCTTCACGAAAATTCACCAATTCAAACTCATCATCTAGTTCAACTGTCTTAGTTTGAGCCTTGGCCAAGACCTCCTTGGACATATTCACCTGAGCTACCATATCGTCCATCACCTCCATCAAAAACTTGTAGGCACTATCTCTCGGCACTTCCTTCTTATAAAAGACGCGAATCCTTCCCCCAGAAGGCAAGGATCGAATCTTGGTCTTGTGTTCATCCTGATGAATCTGCAAAAAGGGAACATAGGCACTCAATTTCCCCTTCTTGGCGCTCTTTCCTTTAATATCCAGGCCCTTCCCCACCCCGTGCCCTTTCATCATTTTCTCAATAGAGTCAATACTGGTAGGACGCCATACGCTGAATACACTACTGCGTTGAAACATGGCAATGAGCGGACTGAGCAACTCGGGTGCGAATACACCCTCTTCTATCTTATTGGCTCCGTCTTTGGCTACATCGTCGAAGAACATTTTGATGCAGAATCGAGGATCACGCAAGGATAGACTTTTGAGCCAGTCGGCTCCCTTGGATTTGAGGACGAGGTCTAAGAAATCGGCGGATAGATCCGATAAACCCATGGTTAGCTCGCGTTGATCGATGTTGGTACGACGGGCGCTGCTGCGTCTTCCGGTGGAGCCGGAGGAGTTGGCCCGTTCGGCTAATTCCTTGGAGGAGTCATCTTGAGAGAAGTCGAAGGAGACGCGGTTCTCTCGATTGTGATGGGTGGGGACAGAGGCGCTTTGGGTGTGCTGGGATGCTTGGTCTAGTGCCGTGAGGGAGTTGTAGGAAGAGTCTTGGGGACGGCGGACGCTTTCTCTGCCGGTTACGGATTTGACGAATGAGGAGGCGAATTTGAATGTTTTCCTCCCTAGTTTGGTTGCTCTGCGTTTGTCACGCTCGTCCATGGTGCTGTGTTGTTGCAACAAAATTTGGATAAGTATAAGTTAGCTTTCTCTTTGTGAACTTTGATGGCGGCGTTAGAGCTCCAACTTTCTCTAGAGAGGGAAGCGCATTGCAACGCAAGTGTTTCGCCTACACTGGATACTAGAGAGAGCCATCGACTGATCTGCCGTCTGCCGTCAGTGGTTGGTTGGTGGTTGGTCGGTCGGTAGTTGTGGTTGGTGAAAGTATCTGTAGGGGAGGCGAGTAGGCTTGCGTAAAAATATAAAGTCGATCTGGGCCAAAATATAAAAAGTATTGTAGGAGTGAAAAATATGAAATGACCTTCTACGTGTAAAGGAACTAGTATATGACCGTCCAAAATGACCCTTTCATCCCTCACTTCCCTACATCAAAGGTATTGCGCGGGTGCTCTAATAGTCTACTAGCTGATAGTGGTAGGAACTTTATATATTTCTTTATATTTTTTATATTGATTGGCCTTCAAAACCCCCACAATATATATTTATATTTTTACGCAAGCCTAGAGGGAGGCGTGACTTCGATGTTGATTTGCAATTGAAATTGATGCTTTTTCGCTCAGAGAGCTAACTTCATTTTCATTTGCTTGAGTGAGAAGCCCCTTTTTCACGCGTTGTCTACCTTACTTAATTTCCGTTCAGCGGTGAAAGAGAAGTAGTTTGCATCCTGAATGACGTTAAGGCATATCAAAGATAAGAGGCCCTAAGAACGAAAGTTCACGTCTTTTCCGTTCAATATGCTAATGAGGCTTGTCAAAATTAGGGTTATCCATTATCCCTTTCTTTGCATAGGATCGGGATAAAATCTAGGAAACACTGGCAATATCATGGTCAAATTGCTCATGGTCAATTCCGTTTTCCTATTTTATGAGACAACTATGTACATGGTATTGCTAATTGCAAGAAATGGATGGTACTTGGTAAAAGTCCGTCAGTCACCTGATGCTGATTCTTGCTTTGCACCCTCGGAAGTGTTGTTAGCTCATTGTTGAGTGGGTTGATGTGGTTTTCGGCTTGATCTAAAAGCTGTTTGAGGTCTTGGATGTCCCTATTTGTGTTGTTAAAAACAATACCTTTGATGGCTTCATGGCAGTTGGCTATGGCATTCATGAGGTTGTCGGCTGGTGTGAGACTTGGATTAGTGATGGACTTGTGTTGAAACTGGACAGTATCAGACAATCACGCAAAAGTGTTTCGCGCCTACACTGGAGACTAGAGAGAGCCGTCGACTTATCTGCCGTCGCGTGGTTATTGGTTGGTTGTTCTTCGTTGGAGGTTGGTGGCTGGTGCAAGTTTGATTGCTGATTGCTGGGTGAATAAATTGAGGCTTTTTCGCTCAGAGCGAGAGCCATCTACTTGAGTGAGAAGCCCCTATAAGGCAGTAACAAATAAAAGATACCTCATTTCTACGTGCTGCTAAAAGATATCTCCACACATCGGACGAGATCACCTTTTGAGACGAGATCTTGGCGAAGGAAGTATCCTGTATGTTGGGAACTCGTGCAAAGGATGGTCTGACAAGGCAGTTCTGTTTATTGATGAAAAGGAAGGTATCCTGTATGTCGGGACTTTGTACTAGGATGGTCTGACAAGGCGGTACCTATTTATTGTTGTTGGAGGGAGGGAAGTATCCTATATGTCGGGACCTTGTGCTAGGATGGTCTGACAAGGCGGTACTTTTGCATGGATGAAAGAAGGGACATGTGGGTGTGTCCTGTACAAGTGGAAAACGGCTTTTTTGACCAGGCACCACTTATTTGACCAAGGACCCTGGGGTCAGTTTTAGGCCGTTTTGGACCAAACTAAGGTTGTAGAATTCATCAGTGAGGTGGTTCTGATGATCCTGTGCTTTGGTTTGGTAGTAGTAGCATTAAAAGTGACCGAATTAGAGCAATATTTACTTTTACATCTGAGTTCAATTGAGGAATATAATTTAGGAATATCTATTTTTTAAAAATCAATTCGAACGACAACGCCTGCATTGATTCCTCCTTCGTTTGAGCTGTTGCAGTCCCTCCAAGACCCAGGCTATCGTACGAAATGCTTTGACGATCAAGCCATTGCAATTCGAGCCTCCTGTAACACATCAAACTTCCCTGTTCCCTGGCAGCAACGCATCAATCAATCACAAAGAGAACTCACCGAATCGACTAGTGGACGTGGGCGGATTGATCGCGGGCGGTAAGAAATGCAAGACAGCCATGGAGGGAGAAAGCAGTGGAGGATGAGGCTGGTTGTGTCCGTGCTCACGAGCGACGACGTCGACCAAATTCGATGCCTGTCGGTGATGGGCCGTTGAAGCCGGCGGTCAGATGGGCGTGGCGGCTCAGTAGGGAGGAGGCGATGGTGGGAGGAAGAAGATGCAACGGCTAGAAGAGCAAGGAGGCGCTTGATGGCTGTCATAGTGAAAGTGCACGAGAGAACTGAGAGAAGAATCGTCTGATTGAGAGAGGGGGGTTGAGGGTCAAAAGTCTTACGCGGGGCGTATTTCGACCCAAAGAGTCGAGATTTGAGCCCCAAAACGATATTCCTTAATTGATTTGCATGTAATTTGTTAGCGTGGTCAAAAAGTGGTATTCCTAATTTTATTAAGGTCGATTTCGACCGTCAATTCAATGCGAGCACAGAGTCACTTGCACGCCCCCAAACGCCAAGCCCAGCTAGGAAGACCTTGCCAAGGGTCCAAACTAAATGGGCGATGACGCCCAAGGGAGGTCTCTGCGCCGACTTGGCCCTCAAAACACCGCCCTGGCTATATATTCCTAAATTGGCCCCAAAAGTGGTCAAAAAGCGGTTTCTCACTTGTATGTCAGGACCTTGTGCTCGGATGGTCTGACAAGGTGGTACTGATCCGAATGGAGATTGCTGGTGTAGCCTGTATGACGGGACTTGTGCTACGATGATCTGACAAGGCAATAAGGCTATTCTGAGGAACCCAAAGGAGAGCGTTGGTGATGGTAAAACCAGCTAGGGAAGACATTCACAGTGAATGGGAAGCTGGTGAAGTTGAAGGAGAGCTGCAAGATGGGCCCCACGTGAGAGAACACCGGGGTATGCAACCGTAAGTGATCTTGAGGTGGACAAGGCCGGCATGGATGTGATTGGGCTGAAGTTTGGTACGGATGAAGTCAGTTTCAGAAGACTTGTAGGCGGAAAGTTTGGTTTTGGATGGCTCAAAAAGAGGAGTTGAAGCCCATGTAATTGGAGACACAGCTGCTGACATGGTGGCTGATGATGAACGTGATGGAAGGGGGGTAGAAAGCAGTGAATCATGTGGGGATTGTTTTCAATTCAGTGCAGAAATAATGGCATCCATCAGTTGAGGTGGAGGTTCCCCGACTTGAAACACACTGTCTTGTGGAAGAAGATGGGCGAGATCCTTCATAACTGTTGAAATTGGAACGTTGAATATACGCGAAGGGCATCAGCAATTGGGTTGGACTTTCCAAGGAGATAATCAAAACGAGGAACATATCGGTGGAAACGTGGTGAATGCCAAACATGCAAAGGAGGTAGTAAGCTGGTGCAGAGTCAGTTGTAGTGCTACCCTTTCGCTCCCAAAATGTTGTGTTCAAGTTGTCACCTTTGCTAAGAATTGTTCATTCTCTCGTGTCAAAGGATTGAGTGATACAGTCGAGATGAATTAGACCACCTGCTATTCCAAGTCTAAATTTGAGATGGTACCATGAGTGTGTTGCTTAAAAATGACACTCTGAGCGACACCCATCATTACCCGTCAAAGACTTGTCAACACAAACACATTAATATGATGATTTTTCAGCTCATAAAGGTCTAGTTAATTACGAAAAAGCAAGGAAAGATCAACATCTTGCTAAGACAGAAATTGTGCCCAAACCTCGAATTGAAGCAAACAGGCTAAAGCATGTAATTGCACAGCTTGCTGCTNCGTAGACGGCGGTTGAGTACCATTGTTGGAGAGGGTGCCAGTAGCTACATCGAGGGACGAATACTCTCCAAAATTATTATTATTGGACGTTGCATCCGCCTGATCAGTACGAGACGCAGAAGGGCGAATCTCATCTGCCCAAGATGCCCCGTTCATAGGTGCCAGTTCGTTTGGGTAAGTTGAAGGGACAGAGATCAATTCCACCGGAATAGCAGTGGTATCATAGCAGTGCTCTAGAGAAAGGAGGAGGAGAATAAAAGGAGAATGGACACCGCCAAAAATTTAGCTTGGAGCTTCCTCCTCCCGCTTTTTCTTTTTGACCCGCCTTTTTTGACCCGCTCGCTTCCACGTCGACAGCCTGGGTGTCAACTAAAAAAGCACATCCCATTTGTCATGCAACTTGCCGTCATCCGAAGATTTTTCGTGCGTCCGCGTCGTTCACCTTCACACTTTCAGGAACGCATTTCTCTTCAAAGAAAAGCAACCATGAACCTCTCACCCTTCGCCCTAGCCACGGCTCTCTCCCTATCCACCAATGTGGACGCCTTCGCCTCCCTTCGCTCCTCCACCGACACTGCCGCGTCCACTGCCCGCCAAATGTCCGCCTATCCCACCACAGCCTCCGACATCCTCTGGACCCCATCCATCAAAACCGGCGAGCGAGACGAGCTCCTCGGCCCCATGACGAAATACTGCGCTGACCTCTACCAAGTCACGCGACGAAAGACCCGCACCGTCACCTGCGGCCCCATCAAATTCGGCTCCGACCACCCCATCGTCCGACAGACCATGGCCACCACCGACACAGCCAACGTCGACGCCTCCATCGAACAAATCATGCGATGCGCCGACAAGGGATTCGACCTCGTCCGCATCACCGTCCAGGGCAAGCGAGAGGCCAATGCCGCCGCCAAAATCCGGGACGGTCTCTTCAAAAAGGGGTACGATATCCCCCTCTGCGCCGATATGCACTTCCAGCCCGTGGTGGCTCAACTCGTCGCCGATGCCGTGGAGAAGATTCGTATCAATCCTGGCAACTTTGCCGATGGGCGCAAGGACTTTGAAGAGAAGGTGTACGAGTCGGAGGCTGAATATGTGAAGGAGCGAGAGTATTTGACCGAGGCTTTTATTCCGTTGGTGCAAAAGTGCAAAGAGCTCAATAGGTGTATGCGCATCGGGACCAATCATGGATCGTTGTCGTCTCGTGTATTGTCTTATTATGGAGATACTCCTCGTGGTATGGTGGAGAGTGCTATAGAATTTGCCGATATTTGCCGCTCGCAGGATTATCATAACTTTGTCTTTTCGATGAAGGCGAGTAATCCTCTTGTTATGGTGCAGAGTTATCGTTTGTTGGCGTCCGAGATGTATAGGTTGGATTGGGATTATCCCCTCCATCTCGGTGTTACTGAGGCTGGGGAAGGAGAGGATGGAAGGATGAAGTCGGCTGTGGGCATTGGTACCCTTTTGGCGGATGGTCTTGGTGATACTGTTCGTGTTTCGTTGACGGAAGATCCGGAATTTGAGTATGAGCCTTGCAATCGTCTCAGTGAGATGGCCGAGTCTCGTCTTGCTGCTACAAATCCCGATGCTGCGGCTCGTCAATCTGCCGTGAAAAAGTATGTCGATACACGTGATATTACAACTTATGCCAGGAGGGTGGGATCCTTGCCCACGAAGAAGGAGGGAGAAAAGGTGGATGTGGAACAATTTATGAACCCCAATGGATCTGTGTTTAGTGCTATTAACCCCAAGATGCTTTCGGAGGGCAATGCCCCATATCTTTACAAAGAGCTTGGGTTCAAGACTGCTGTTGGTATGCCATTCAAAGATATTGCTACGTCGGACTCTGTTTTCATGAGAACTCTTCCTGCCGAGGATAATACTGCTGCTAGAACTGCGTTGAGGAGAATGATGGAGGTTGGAACTGGTGTTATTGTTCCTGCTGAGGAGCTTAACAAGAATAAGTTGGAAAATGCAGTCGCTCTCATGAGCCTAACCGAAGCTATTGCTACTGATGGGAAGGTAAGACATGGCTACCTCGCAAACTCGCTTTACAACCTATGGGCATTATCAATCTAATTATTCATCCTAGCTTCCTGAGGGTGCCATTCGTCTAGCTGTTGAGATTGATGGATCCGAAGACGATGAAGAAATTGCCAAAGTAAAGGACCTTGATCCCGTCATGGCCTTCATTAATATTGACGGCAAGCTATCACAATTGCATGCCACTCGCCGTGTCTTTGAAATCTTCAAGTCAAATGACATTAATGTACCCGCAATTCACCACTACAAAACATCTGCATCTGACACCAGTGAAATTGCCTTGGAATTGGGTACCAAAATTGGATCCTTGCTCACGGATGGAAATGGAGATGGCATCTTAATTGAACAAGATGGAGAGACTAAATTCAGTGTTGAATTCCTTCGTAACCTCGGCTTCTCTCTTCTTCAGGGTTGCCGTATGAGAAACACAAAAACCGAATTTGTCTCTTGCCCGTCCTGCGGAAGAACACTCTTTGATCTGCAAGAGACCACGGCTCAGATCCAAGAAGCCACCGGACACTTGCCAGGTGTTACAGTTGCTGTTATGGGATGCATTGTGAATGGTCCTGGGGAGATGGCTGATGCTGACTTTGGATATGTTGGTACTTTGCCCGGTAAGGTTGATTTGTACTATGGTAAGGAGGTTGTGCGCAAGAGCATTCCCAATGAGGAGGCTGTGGATGCATTAGTGGAATTGATTAAGAGTTATGGAATGTGGAAGGAGAAGGAGGAGGCAGAAGAAATTGAGGATGCCGTTACTGCTTAAGTTGTTATTATTATTTGATAGTAATGAAAAGAAAACATATCTAGAATATCTGATCATATTTTGAGCAAGTATGAGTGGACAGCTAGCATAAACAAAAGCCACAGCAACTGCAGCTTACTGTTGTTAGCTTATAGTGATGCTTAGGTGCGACAAACCAGAGCTTTTCAAGATATTATTCATCTGTGATTGGTGACGCACTTGGTCTCTCCCCTTGCCCCCCTCTTTTGTTCACTGCCAATGGCATTTACTTTCTAAAATCAAGTCTGTCTAGTTATAAAGATCAGAGTTACCAAGTCAACACATTATAGACCAAGCCTAGCCTCCATAGCATCATGAACCTCATCCCCCTTTGCACCAAAATTTCCCCCCTCCGCACAATTCTTCTTCAAATTCAAATAATCCCCAAACCCAACGGTCAAATCATCTCCCGTCAAGGTTTCATACATGGCACGCGAATCAGGCGTGGCATCAAGGCCTGGAAGACGACCTCCCACCTTGAGTGCCATGCGTCGTTCAGTGGCGAGACGCATGGCCAGTCCAGAGCCGTATAGACGGCGGATGGCGTCTAGATCTAGGGGGGAGGCGGTGGCACCGTTGGATGCTGCGGCTGTTGATGTATTTTTGGTGGTAAAAGAGATATTGTCAGTAATGGGAGTTCTGAAGAGCATAAAAGAAGAACACGAAATAGTGGCTGAATGATCTAACCTCTCTGCATGCGATCAATGGGATGGCGCTGCATTGCTGACGCTGCCAGGTTGGATGAGTTTAGACCCATTGCCATGGCGTTGGCCGGCTTGCGCATTACGGGGATGGAGCTGTCGTCTTCCATGGTTGTTGAGAGAGATGAGGCGGCAGCAGTGGAAGTTTGGTAAAGAAGCACGATGAATACTACCCGTCAAGACTCTTTTTCTCTTATACATTTTTAAAGGTAATTAGGTGGCTCCTTCGCCTCTTCTATCTCGCCTCTCGCTTTCTCCCTCTCCATCATGTTCAGCCGTTCTATTATCATCCGCGGAGCTCGCTCCTTAGCCTCTCAACAACACAAAATCCCAGAAAAATTCAATCCCCTTTCAGCCGTAAGCACCAATTTGACAGCACCGCAATCATTATTTAACACCACCACAACAACACGCCACTTCTCCCACGACGACTTTGCCCCTCAAAAGAAACACAACCTCGAAAACAGCAATGATTCAGAAATCCTCTCCCTAATCGACTCTCATGTAAAATCCAACCGAATCATGCTCTACATGAAGGGTTCCCCATCTCAACCCATGTGTGGATTTTCAGCCAACATTGTCCAAATATTGAAAAATCAAGGAGTGGACTTTGCATCTGTTAATGTATTGGACTATCCGGAGGTTAGGGAAGGCGTGAAGAAGTATGCTCAGTGGCCGACGATTCCGCAGTTGTATGTTGATGGGGAGTTTGTTGGGGGGTTGGATATCGTCAAGGATTTGGAGGATAGTGGAGAGTTGAGTGAAATGTTGAAGGTGGAGAAGAAGGATTGAAATGTTAGAATGATGAAGGTGGAAAAGAAGGAGCGAAAGAGCATTTGTAGACTGTTTGTATGGTTATTGAAATGTTGATTGTCATATGTTGATTGCAACATGAGTATCTTTGCGGCGAGGATCGAACAAAAACGAATGCAGTTAGCCTTGCCTCAGTTGCAATCAAATATACTGCCATAGTAAAAGGTGTCTTAATGAGTAGTACATATAGTACTGTAAGGTACTGGACTTGACACGAATCTTTATTATGCTCCAAGTCGCAATCAACGAGAAATGTGTGTTTGCTCATGTTGACCAAGTGAATTGTGATCCTACTCATCACTTCTCATCCAATCAGGACTAACTGCATGCCTCCACGTCCTTTTTAATATTTGCTTATTCATCTCTCTCTTCATCTTTTTCTCATCCTCATCAGCCAACTCCTTCAATGCAGCTCTGTATCCAGGATATCTGCATATCACATACGTGTTAAAGAGGGATAGCACCGCCAAAGCAATACTGGCAATAATTCCCAGTAACGTTCCAAACGACCATGATATCATGCCCAATAGAACGTAAAACATCAGCCTCAACAGTGGGTTGTACAGGAATCCAAAATTGTCTGCAATTGGATGTCGCAGGAATGATAAATTCACCTCTAGGCAACAGATTAGACTGCCGAAACATAGACCATATACTGCCAGTATCATCGTCGAGAACTTTAATATGTTTGTGAGATTCATGATCTGGTATGAATATATGAACAGAGATGAACAATATTCCAGTATGGATGTAGTTGATCGCATCGTCATTTGCCAAGATTTGCCATTTGCATACAACAAAACAGTGTAAGAAATCGCTGAGCAGGATGCAACTACGAGGCATGTTAGAACACTTTGCAAGCCACACTCACCGAACAAAAAATCAGCAGGGCAGCAGCACCAAGATTCCCTAGTCTCATCAACAGAATAATCCTGGGAAGGCCATCGTCACTGCTCCCCGCTTCTGTTTTTGTGCGTTCAGCCGCAGTTGCTGGGCGATTCCATGGCAGCTCATTTCCATCCGCGTCGTGGGTCTTTTCCATTGTTACCCATGATGGCTGATCATCACTGAGGAGAGGTTGATCGATGTTTTCGCTAGAATCGTACATCGAAAAGAGAGGGGAGAAGAGAGAGGAGAGAGAAGGGAAGAAAGAAGGCGAGGAGGAGAGAAGTGCACTTATAATTACCTTTCAAATTAATTTTAAACACGTTCGATATCTCATATTTTTAAAATAATCTTGACAGGTATTTCAGAGGTGGTAGATGGGAAATAATGGGAAGAGAGATTCTCCTGAATGATGAAAGTCCTCGGAGCATCGAAGTTTGGGAGACAAAGCTTACGCTTTTTCTCTCATCATCCGAAGCCACACTGCATTTCGCCCACCGATGTGATCATAAAAGTTGAGTACAGTGACTTGAATCCTGTAGATCATCACAAGGTGAGAATCGTTTCCTATTGCAATTCAACAAACTGTGCAACAATAACGTGTTTTGTACCCTTTCTCTAGCTCAACTCTAGACCAGCAGGAGCGGAAACACCACCAGATCGTACACCGTTCATCGTTGGTTTCGGTGGATCGGGTGTTATTGAATCAGTTTCAGAAATGGCAGATGAACAATCACGAGGACTGTTAAATAAAAGGGTAGTATTCATCGCCGATCCTTCAAACGATGGAAGCTATTCTCAGTATATCAGATGTGATAGACGAATCGTGGCCATAATTCCTGATGACATTCCATTTCACGAGGCGGCATCTATACCGATTGCAGGCTGCACTGCGTTTGAATCATTGGCGAAAGTGGGTTTGTCGGTAACAGATTTCGGTCCAGAATCCGAGTCTGCCGGTGATGGTAAGAGGTTATTGATCGTGGGTGGATCCGGAGGCGTTGGCTCATGGATCACTCAACTTGCCCGATCTAACTATCCAAAGTTGGACATTGTATGCACAGTCGGGTCCGAAGACTCATCACATTGGTGCAAAAAGATGGGATGCGACAGAACGATTAAACATGATGAAATCAATACACTGGGAGGAGGCCCCAAAGGCAGCTGCAACTACATTATATGCCTTACTGAACCAACTCAAACGGTATTCTTTTCTCTTACCGATGTGCTACGCCCATACGGTCAGATATGTCTGGTAGCTGCTGGAGATGGTATCAAAAGCTTAGATCTTAGCTTTGTATTCTTCAAATGTGGTACTGTTTCCACACAAACAGTGTTCAGTTCAATTCGTGTTGGATACTGCTTAGATCAGGCAAACGAAATGGCAATCATTTTGCGTTTGATGGGTACAAAACGAGTAGCAGCACCCATGAATGATAACTGGAATAAAAATGAGAGTGGATGGAAAGAATGCAAAAAAGAAGGTGGTTATATCGATGTAGTTGGAAGTGGCCATATGAAAGGCAAGCTCGTGATGAAAATAGGACACCACGGTTCGTAACAAGTTAAGCTCATTACAAAACTATTGTAAAAAAGAACTTATTTGCATCAGTAGCAACGATCAATCGTTCACGTTTCAGCATCGCTTAGAAGATACTCAGCACCATCTCCAAAATTATCTGCAATCACACTTGCCACTTTTTGTTTATCATTTGCCGAATATATAATTTCATCACAGTAAGGTGATAATGAGCGATTCTTCTATCAGACATGGTACATAGACTGGCCATATCTGAAGTGTTATGGCATCTGGGTAGCATTTTAGAAACGATAAACGTCAAAAGTTAGACGTAGTGTGTAATTGGTGTGCGAGTAAGGCTGATGACTTACATATATTGACACAGGTGCACCCTAAGATATAAATAGCTTGATATGCATAGCTGATATCACCAGCACTTCTTGTGGTGAAGGTTTTCCAGACTATGCATAGAAACAAATAATGAGTGATCAATTGAAATTGAACTATGTGCAGTTCGAGCTTTTCTTACCCTGCGGCACTAGTGACAGTGCCGCCTATCGTCCCGATTACTTCGACAGTGTTGACTGCTGGTGGCATCTTGTAAAGACACTTGATCCTCAATTGCGGAGTACTCGGATGTGAAATATTATTTGCAAGTTTAAGGTGTACGTCAGACATGGGGTGCCGATTAATAATGAAGTGTTCACGTTACAAATTACAAACCAAGTGCCGTAGCAGAGCCGGACGAGGAAGAGGGGGAAGGAGGCGCGGAGATGATAGAGGAAGGCGAGAGGGGATATTTTGGCGGGAAATTCCTATCTCCTCTACTCTCTCCTCCTTTTCCTTTTCTCTTCCCTCTTTCCTTTCCTCTTTCATCTAATGAAACTGCAAGTACTCTTAGTTGCAATCACCGCAACTGCCACATTATTGCAAATATGTGTGTCGGCGCCGAAAGATATCCACGCTGCATTTCACGGTGGCGCTGCGTGGAGATCGATTGTTCGTCATAGTCGGCCTTTTGCATCTGAATGTACATCGTTTCAACAAACCACGCAACTTTGCGGTTCACGAAATGTTAATATTGTTAATTCTATCGGTCATCTGTTTGGTTTAAAGCCATCGAATAGACAGGTATCGCTTGAAAATATTTCGTCTCCGTCGGAACCATTATCTGGACATGTAGTTCGTACTGCTGCAAGATTGTACCAAAAGTCAGGAGGATCAACTCCGTCATCTCAATACTACACAACTCGCAAAGACTCTCAGCCGATGATATCTGTTACCAAAGCAGGCATTGATGGGGATTATAACCATTACCGAACTATTGCATTGAAGTCAACCGCAGATAGGGCAGTGTCGATTCTTACGAATGATGTTAGTGCTTACATTCGAGCAATAGAAGGTGGTAGTTTTGCTAGTAGATACAGGGAAGGTGAGATCGGTAGTACACAGTTGTTAGTTCTTTTCGAGGGGCGCTGGTATTCAATTCTTTTCAGGTGATTTAGGTGAAAATATATTGATTGACGGCATTGCCTTTAGGTTCTTTCGAGTTGGCAAACGATATAAATTTACCAGGAAGAAGGAAGTTAAGCCTATCAACGAGGACACACTGGTAGAAGAAGTTATTATTGAAATTACTGAGCCGATGGAGCCATGTGCTAATTTGTGCAAATTACCTTACATCAATGATCCTTCACTGTCGTCTGCGAAAGACAGAGTATCAAGGTGCAGAAGCTTCATTAATGCGCTTGGTCAAAGAGATGGTTTGAGAGGCTGGTATGCAAAAGTCATTGCAGGAGGAATGGTTAGTGTCGGAGATTCAATTTCTGTTGTAGAATCAGCTAGCTGATATCGCCAGCAATCGCCAGTGACAATAATGTTCTATGTTAGGAATAATAGTGAGTAAATAAAAGTACTTCATCATATCAACTAGCCAGAAAGTTCCAATGATGGAAAGCCTGTGCGTACCTGCTGGTAGTAATTGCGGTCGAGCGCTAGCGCAATCGGTCTGCTGTGCACTGCTGTACTTATCGTTAGATAGTGCATGGTTAAGTAGTGCATTTGAATTTTGCATTTTCGCACATAATTTTGAGTGACACCACTTCGACCTGACACGCCCCACGCCTCGTAGCCGCCGCCCCAACCATACGTCTAACCAAGACCGTCGACCTCCGTCGATGTCGCAGTCGGGCTCCACACTCATCCCAGTATTATTCACAATTCAGCCACAGTATTAAAATCATCTCCGCTGATCATAAGACTTGTTACCTCAAGCCTGAAATAAACATCCAATATCCAAGCTCGCAATTGCAATATGGGCATTCTCTCCAAACTGTTTTCCTGCTGCAACAGCTCCAAACTAGGGCGAAGCGTGCATTTTCATGCTCCTGCCGAGGACTCCGTTCATGTGATGATCAAGCATGACATGAAACGGAACCGCGAACACGGGGTACCGCAAAAGGGCTACTCTGCGAGAAAGCCACTGAGTGAAATTATGGCAGCCCAGCAGACTCAAATCCAGGCAACTGAAGACGATGATCAGATCTTGTCCAACATCAAGAATGCAGATGGATCTAATCAAGCAACTAGTCAATGAAAATCAGGTTCGAAAGACAGCTATCTTGCATACAATACCAATGAAACTGACCTGGAAATAATAGAATATCGGCTCCAGCAATAATGCCATTGAATTCGTTGTTGTGAATTACCATAGACTGTTCCATTATGGATTGCATTTTATAATAGAATTAGATTGTGAACGACAAGCCGTTGTAGAATTACTAGACTAGATCACCCATCGTCTTCCAACACGAATATCTCCAATTCTTGAGCCAGGAGCAGATACGCCCAGAGGCAATTCAATTTCAGTGATCCAACAGTTCCCTTCAGACGATCTACCAGGTATAAAATCTGTCCACATAACTCGAATTCCTTTAGTAGGGTCTACATGAGCTCGTACCGATGACTTATTGTCGAGACCAACGTGCCAATCATAGACAATCTTCCCGGTCTGTAGTGATATTGTAGGTGCAATAATTCTCCTGTTGTTCGAATCACAAGAAAGTGAGTAAAATACAGTTAATACGAAAGAGAAAAGACATACAGACGTCGTACCTTTCATCCAGAGCACGGACAACAGTAAGAGTAGAGTCGTCAGAATCTAATCTCAACACTGCACTTGTTCTACCTCTCACACCAACATCACCACTTACAACAAGACGAGGTTTGTTATCAACAAAATCAAATGAAGGTGAAACTGAAACTCCCTTAGAGCTTTTATGTAAGAATGATGGCAGTGGCAAATAAAGTGAACCTCTGACGTATTCAAACGTTGAGCGGCCATCATTTTTGCCTCTTGAAAAACAAGCTAGAATGTGATTGTTTCGCTGTCGATGAATGTTTTGATCTATACATTGAGGTTGCCAACAAGAACCTGATTTTCCCAGAAGTACTTCAATTGTGCCTCCATTGCGAGTGCTGTCGTCATGATATGTCAAAGCAATATCTGCGCGTCTTTTGCGAATTCCGAATACACGTGGTAGGCATATTGATGTTCCACATCGAGCATAATGAGGTGCACTCATGAGTTTGTGCCCATACCCTTCACGTGGTTTGTAAGTAGGAAAGGGACGCCATTTCAATCCACATGATACAGCATTCAACCATGGCAGTGAGCGAGGAAAGGGCCTCGAATCTTCCTGATCTACAACATTGTCACGGCTTCTAACCTCATACGCGAGTTCTGGCTGTATATTCATTATACAATCCGACCAGCGCATAATTGAACCTTGTCCTCCGAGGGCAGGAAAGAATTGCTTTGTCGATTCATCATATCTGGATCGACTAGGGCCTAACATTATTTTGCCACTATCAAGCATGTATCCATTTGCAAACTGCGTGGGCGTTTGAGGAGGCTCGATAGATGCTGATGATTCTGACGAGATGCGAAAACGTGCTGCCAACTTTGCAGCTAGACCTTCGAACGACATAGGAATTTCATTAGATACCAGCGATTTACTCCTTGCAATGAGAGGTCGTTTGCTTCGTAAAGACATGGTAAGGTCTCGTAGAACGACAGTCATTGTAGGGCCGTAGGTTTCAAACTTTGATAGCTGTCCAGGTGACTCATAAGAGTAATGCGGTGCCCCGGTAGAAGACTGACCTACAGCAACATCAGCGGCTGCATTTACCTGCCTGATGGGAGACAGTCTCACCTTGCCACCGAAAAGGAGGCATATCGCGATGAGCGCAGTAGGCATACTCCAGGACGATGATCTACAACGCTTTGGCATGCTGAATGAGGCTGTGAAGAGAGAAGAGGAATAAAGGAGAGGGGGAGGAGGCGAGAGTCATGTCTTCGTCTTCCAGCAGTTCCCGCCATTTTTTGATCGAGAGGCTTACACGTATCGTATTTTCTCTCTCTCGTCTCTCTAGAGACGGCATCAATACACAATAACTCAAATCAAATAGATGGATCCAAGATGCCATAAGTGACTAGCTTCTAGCTCTTATGCACCAATTCGTGATGCAGGATCTTCATCTTGAAATTCATCGTCTAAACTTAACTGTTTCTCGATTGCATTCAGTCTCATCTCCAACCCGTCTAATCTATCTAAAATGACGTTCATTCTGTCCAGAATTCTAGCTTCCATCGATCCCAACATTGATTCTATGTTTGTGGTAGTCAACTCCTCATAAGGACGGATAAAAAGGCTCACTCCAGGAATTCTTGATATGATGTCTGCCTGATCTCGAATATGCAAATGCCTAGGATCCAAGTGGTGAAGAGTAGCCATTTCACTCCGTAGGTGAGAAGATAAAGTCTTCTTTTCGCTGCTGTTGTAATTGCCCAGCCTTGTTTCTTTCTTATTCTGGTTTCCTTCGTCTCTGGATGAAGATCGTGCGGTGTTTGAAGATGAAGAACTCAGAGAGTGAGATGAGCAAACATGATCTTCTAGCAATGGACAGGCCGTCAGATTGAGTTGATCAAGCAAAATTACAGATCCATTCGCATTGGTAGACTTGAGTTTCAAAACAATCTTTTCTACCGGCACTGGTCCACCAGGCATCATATAGCTGTACTTGCGATACGTGAACTTGCTCTCATCTGCAACTGATTTGGTTCTTGGTTCGGCTGGTTTTGGCAGTGATCCATCGATATATGCGGGCAACGGGTTTGATGAGACGACACTTTGCATATCACTCCAATGTACTGACTCTTCATTTCTTGTTGCAACATTGCTACTACTCTGTATTTCGCTTTTGCCATTCTCGAAATGGCTTACATGCAAATCTAAATATGTGGCATTGGAAACTAATTCGAGACCACTGAACAGAAACGTGCTTCGTTTGCACAGCATTGTTTGATGTGAACCGATATAGCTCAGCAGATCACATGAGGTGCTGTTATTGGCAATTTCATTTGGTAAGCTGCACGCAGTTATTGATGCTATTGCAAATATCTCTTCTTTCAAACCATCTATGTTGTCAGTTTCATCTTCATCCATAGCACATTCATATGCTTCCTCATCATTCTTGTATGTTTTGGAAACTAGTGCGTACGGTCTTTGCAGTGAATAAGAATTCTTATTGTTCTCCACATGAGCCAACGTTGCTAACGCACCTGGCTTCAGTTGTTTTGCGATTGAAGCATCCGATGTCAATGAGCTTCCGTGTCTTTGAATGTCGAGCGAATCATCATTATTGATTACGGGCAATGACAAGTCTTCGAGGCAAATATACACGGGCATGGTTCTATTCAAGTATGGGATCTCTGTTTACATTATTTTTGTATTCTGTTTCATCTCGTTCAACACTAGGCGTTCGCTTCCGGGGAGATGGATCTTCTGAATAAAAGTTTGACAGGTAAATAATTTGATTACCAGAATGTACCTACCCTTGTTCGGCACCCTCTCTCTTCATCTCTCCATATCATAAACCACAAGGCAAAGCATCCCAGCTTCTGTTGTTCAGTATTCATCCATTTCCACAGCTAGAGAGCAAATGCGAGCTGTACGAGCAGTATGGTAGCTCATATTACCATGATGTTTTTACATCTCGTATGTTTTTGTGTTGCTTCGCACCTCAGTGAGCCTACGACGTCATTAGGCTACCCCGAACGATTCTCCATCAATCGGAAGCATAAAAAACGAACCTTGTCATTACCATGCCGTCGAGAATGTACAGATGCAACATTGAATATCAGGATGCTTCCTCGCGGCGGCGCCGATCACCTTCGGGTAGGACCATCGTCGCCTTTTCTATTTGCGTCAATCATGTCTTTCTTGGCTGGATGCTCGGATGTTGTATGTCTCAACAGATTTCGATGCTATCTATCAATGATGACGGGTAACTTGATAATGATATCTATTGCTCTTGCAGAAAAGAACTGGGCTGATGCAATGACAAGGATGTCATTTGCCGCAAGCTTTTTCATCGGTACATGCACTTCACGAAATGTTGAATGGCTGAGCAAGCAGAACGATCCTACATCTATTAGATTCCAAAAACGCCATCATCTCAAGTATGTCGCATTCATCGCATTTACCTTGTTTGCATTGTATGCTCGTCTGGCAGCTACACAGAAATGGGCCATAAATTTATTACCACTTGCTTTTGGCATGGTATATTCATCTGCAAATCAAGAATTAGGAGGAACAATAACTCAATTGATGACGGGGCATCTCACAAAATTAGGCACGGCATTTTCTGACCGAGCAATTAGACAAAACAAAACATGGAATGATGGAAGTCTAATGTCGGTTTGTATTGTAGGATCATTTATGATTGGTGCATTTGCAGGGCTAATTATATCAGTATCTCCTTTCGGAAAAGGCGACTCCTTTTTCGCGATGTTAGGACTTCTTTACGCAGCATCACTGTCATTGTTCTGATACAGCGGTGACATTTAGCAATTAGATACCATAGTAACCCATCAAACCCTTGATCTAATTGGTCAGATGAGTGATCTGCTTACATGACATTTGCAATATGCTCTCTCCCAATCAAATATCCCGTCAACGCACTCAAAATATGCCACAAAGAATGCCAAAATATATAAGGATAACCAAATTCCCAAACCCAACAAAGAGTCAAACACACAATCGACCCCCCAGCAGCAAGAATAGCATCCAGAGGCACCGTATCAATTCCCTGTTGAATCATATACACACCTCCGGTAATCAATGCACTGCCAGCTGTGAAGTAATCAATAAGCAGAGCCAGCCGCACCTCTGCTCGATTCTTGCCAAATTCCAACTGAGAGTAGTGATACCAGAAGCTTACTATTCCGGCAATTTCGGTTAGAGCACCAAGGAACCATTCACCCTGTACTCCAAGGGCTAGTCCACCCGCTGCGTAACAAAAGTTGGTTGCTAGAAAGGCTTGGCCGACACTTGGTTGAAATGAAGAGTGATGTCATTAGATCTATAGTTTAGATAAAGAAGAACGGTCGCATCCATGCAAAATCAAGAAACTCACCTAGTTCTTGGCGTGGCAGGATGCAAATCAGCATAACTTAACCCCCACCCTCCCGTGGCATCATCCACTGCCTTTGCAATCGGCAACAATGGCCCAAAACTTTCTGTAGTGATATCCTGAGGACGTTCATGTTTAGTAAATATGTTTGGTAGCTGTATGTCTTGTACCTCATCTTCCATTGACACCGCTTCTTTCTCGCCTTGTTGTAAGGATAAGCTAGTGCTCAGTGTATATTTATTATATCTGATTGATTGTGTTGGTTGTATTATTGGACGTGAAGGTTTACATCGTAATGATGGCGCTGGTGCGAACGCATCTACTAATGTAGAAACTAAAATGGCTTGAAGAATGGTTCTGATCATCATGATTACGAGCGTCGTTTTTTGCAATGGCTGTTTCGCCAAGATGAAGATATTCTCTTCTTTGATTGTTATTATGTGTCCACGCAGGCAGGGTGGTTGTGGTCTGCCTCAGTTCTTCTCTTCTCCCTCTCTCCTCTCTTCTCTCCATCCTCTCTTTCCTCAAAGGTGGAACAATAGTATTAGTCACATAATTACCTTTGGCAGAGTCCATTTTCTCTTTCTCTATCTACAGCTCTCGCTCCTTGCAACCATGAACAAATCCACCGCACGCTGCACCCACCAGCACGAGCTGCTGGTTACCTACGAAGGCCCTCTTCACCCACAACGCTCATCCTCCCGCAAAACATTCTGCATCTCCCTACACACATTCACATCACACCCATCTCCACAAGATGTGCTCGACGCCCTCTCCATCCAAACCGGCTGGCCACCCTCCATGCTTCACCTCCGTAATAGCCACACCACCAACCTCCTTCTCCCAACCCACTCCATCCTCCTCCCATCACACACAATCCATCAACACGCACCACTAACAGCCACAATCCATCCCCGTCACACCCTCCTCCTCGGCGGCAAAGGCGGATTCGGCACCCTCCTCAAAGGTCAATCCAAACAAGCCGGGGCACGTCAAACCCTCGATTTTGGAGCCTGTCGCGATCTCTCTGGCCGTCGTCTCCGTCACGTCAATGACGAGATTAAATTACGAAAGTTTGCATATCTTCAAGAAGCACGTGCACGAGGCGAGGCTGTTGATGAATTGGCCGCGTTAAAGACCGAAAGTGGTATACGGAATTGGCATTTGATGGTACCGAATTGGAGTGATGGGGCTAGTATGTCGAATAAGGGACGGAGGAAGCATGAGAGGCAGTTGGAACGGGAGGTGAGGGGTTGGCAGGAGAAGGAGGAGGCGGAGAAGAGGAGGTTGGAACAAAAGAGGATGGATGAGGAGTGGGCCATTCATGAATATGTTAGGAGGGGAGACGTGGAGGGTGGGAGGGTTATTGGAAGTGGTGGTTCTGCCGTGAAGGAGGGGATGTTGGCTTTGTTGAGGAAGAAGAAAGAGGAGGACAAGAAAAGTAATATGCTCCTGAATGACAAACAAGATATTCCTGCTGTATTTGGTTTTATCGACAAAGAATCAGAAGGCGACACATCAATGTCACATCTAATGACACTCTCTGGCGAAGTATCTGTCTATGACATACCCGATGGCAAAGAACAATCAGTTCGTTTACAATCACAATCTGACTTTGCAACCGTTGTAGTACTTCTCGACGTTGCCAAATTGACATCATGCATTCAAGAGGGCACAACTACTGGAATATGTATTCAATATACTATACAATCGGCAGGTTTAGCTCAAATCGGATGGATTCGTAGTCCAGACCCAAAGTCTTTAGATTCTCCTCATTTTCTACCAAATAGTGACACTGGAGATGGTGTAGGTGACGATGCTGCATCGTTTGGGTATGATGGTTCGCGGGGCATGAAATTTCATAACGGAAAAGAGCAATCGTATGGAAAAGATCAAATTTGGAAGACTGGTGATACGTTGACATGTTGGTGCAGGCTTTCAGACAAACACATCATTGAGATTGGATATGCATTGAATGACGTTGAACTTGGAGTAGCTTTCAGCTTCGATGGGTCTATTGATGATCTATGTATATACTTCCCTGCAGTCAGTTTGAATCTTGGTGAAGTAGTTGATATGCAGCTTGGGTTGATATCTGCCGTTGAAGGTTGCATCAATGTCTCTTCCTTGATAGCCACCGCAAATGAAAATACAAAAAGTGCGAATATCGAAGAAGGCAGCTGCAGCCCGCCAAAAAAGAAGGCACGAGAAGATATTAATCTTAAGCCTAGCAGTGCTGACAACACATCAAAGCCAGCTAACAAGTCTCTGGATGATGTTACCACGCCTTTCGATTTAGATTCATGCAAATCTATTGATGAGCTTATGGCAATGGATCAGACGAAGCTCAAGAACATTCTACTTTCAATGGGAGTAAAGTGCGGGTAAGTGATGATTCAAACCTTTTACTTTTGTTACTGGTCAATATCTTACATCAATTTTACTCTCTCGGCATTCACTCCCCAGGGGCACGCCAAAAGAACGAGCAGAAAGGTTATTCTCATTGAAAGGATTGAAGAGAGAAGAGTATCCAACCAAAGTCAGAGGAAAGAACTTTATACTTTAAGAAACTGCGGTAACATATAAACGATGCATGCAGTCAGTGGCTCAGTAATTCATCAAGCTTTCTTCAGCCTTGATTTCCAGATCGACCTGTTCTTT
Organism: Cyclotella atomus; assembly: GCA_036939935.1. Classification (NCBI taxonomy): domain Eukaryota; phylum Bacillariophyta; class Thalassiosirophyceae; order Thalassiosirales; family Thalassiosiraceae; genus Cyclotella; species Cyclotella atomus. Next base: position 29,610 of record JALLPI010000014.1, on the reverse strand, counting down.
TCCATACTGATCATCAGTCTTCTCAGTTGTTGAAATGTTGTTTTGCTCTCCTTTATTTGTAGGAGCTAATGCAGGTTTTTCCTCCCTTGGTGATAGTGGATGTGGACATGCAGCTCTGCCATGTCCATGACTTCCACAGTTTAGGCATCTATGTTCATGGATTGTGGGCATGATGAGAGACCAATAATCAATATTCTCCAATAATTGAAATGCAATGTTCATGTTTATATAGTACATGCACAATAGATTGCTTGGTGGATCTACCGATGATGAGAACAAAAAAATGAGAACGCTATTTTCACTACTGACTTGATGCCAGATGGTCAGATTGTTGTCACAAGACATAACCGTGATTGACGCCTAAGGAAGCATCAGCAGGAGATTTTGTAAAAATTCTGGGTTTCACCTCAAGCACAATGCAGATTCTTTAACTTATTTCGCCAGATGGCCCGGTGATTTGATGTTTGATGTGATCTCTCGCATCAGCTCGCATCTCATCGCGAGAGCTCCTCTTTTTCAATCGTCAAAAATAGTGGTAATCCGCCTCATCAAAGCCAAATGACAATGTTGGGCGATGGAACAAAGCAAGAGTGGAGCGCAATTCGAGCAGAGGCGCTATCGTCTGCGATCTTCTACGGGGAGTGTACTTTAAACAAAGTTTGCAGTGACGGTGCCGTCTACGCAGAGGAAGACGTGAGAAAGAATCAAAGTAAATGGTGGCTGCCTGGTTATGATCCAAACCATCCTGCATTGCACGGTAGTCCAAAATCAATCGAGGCATCGCCGTGCCAGAATGGGCCTATATCTTCGGTAGCCACCATTCCTAATGCGACCGCGCCTCGTCCGCCTCGTCAAGCCAGCACTGATCTGATAGACGAAGACGCAAATGAACATGAAGTCAACGGCATGGATGAGCCGCTGTTTGCGCGTGATGATGACTTGGGCTCGATGCCATCTCTTCATCTTCTTTGCAAAACGAATACTGACAAGTTGAATCAACCTTTGCCCTTTTCACATATGCCAAATGACTTCAAATCGACATCTATTTTGTCAACAGCCCCTCTGAGCTGCAAGAAGTCACAAGTGAGTCCTCGGCCGAAGATATTTGGCAGCACTGAAGACGCAATTAGGTCACAATATTCCAGAATCCATGAAGCACCTCAATCACAAGGCCAATGTAAACGCCAACGTTCGACTGGCTCTTCCGAAAGTGACATTGTCGCTTCTAATTACGCTGAGGTGCCTACATTACAACGAGACTTTGATCCGATAGCCCTCTGCTCAGAGATTAAAAAGGCAAAAGTTACGCTGCTATCAAGTCTTAAAGAAAATGCTTTTGCTACCACTGATGACAAAAGCTTCTTTGATACTGTTACAACTTTGGAACGGCTCTACCAAGCTAAATTGACACAAAGTTCATGTGAAATGATTCCGGTAGCGAAGAAAACGAAGTCCCACCCTTCGGAAATTGAAGTGGATCAGCATGCCTGCATTGATGGGACGTGGCTAATGATTTCTCCTCCGGCATACCCAGCCTGTGTTGGAGTGAATGATAACGGTGAAAGGATGTTCACATTAGGACGGATGACATTCGACATGTTTCAACCATCCAACTTGATCTGTTCAATCCAAAAACAGTACAATACTATCCGTACGGTCACAAGTGATGAAAAGTTGCCCACTTATATTCCTCCGAGCTTGAGACAAGAAGCTGAGTATGAGCATAAGAAGCATCGTCGTGGAAAGTTGAAGGCACATAAGTAAGTATAGGGCGGTTGTATTGATACAGAACTACCCCATGTACTCACTTCTTTTGTATTTCAGCATCATTGCAACCTTTACCATCGAACAAGGTAGTGCCTGCTACAATGACAAGGTAGCACAAGGAAAGCAAAAGAAGTTAAAAGGTCTGCTAACTAACTATGGATACACACTACCAGATCCCAAGAACCCAAACCGGAAGAGCATTTGGTTTACAGCAGGAACCATCGAGCCTTCAGATGAAGAATCTCTTGAAGGCTGGAGGGAGTTGTTTGGTGAAAACACATCTGACTCTAGCAGTGCTCAGTACACTGAAAAAGCAAGGTCATTGGCATCTGAAATATTGCTAGGAGCTGTATCTGAACCTATGGACGAGCACGGCACCGCAGGGTATTACCTAACACAGCCTATTGGCGGCCATGGATATGCTTATTGCGATGTTGTGTTTATGGATGAGCAAATCAGAGTAATGCGAGGTCACTGTGGATCTGTTCTTGTGTTTCAACGGGTGTTTTTTTAGGTTGCTATTGCTTGAGTGTATTGATTTGTAGAAAAAATTAGGGGATATAGGTTGTTTAAATGCTAACCTGCTACAACTTCTTCCATTTCGGTTCTTAATCTCAACCTGCAATCCAACTTACTGGAGGTTCGTCAGCAGGCTCTTTCGTACTCATAAACAAATCCTCGTGCCTATCAAGCCAAGGTCTCATCCAACCCCTACACCTATCCCACTGGTGTAATGTTGGGGCAATACGTGCCATACTATCTATAGGCTCGTGGGGGTTCAAAATAAGATCATTCTCGCCAAACTGAATCATATCTTTCTGAGACTGACCATCTTTCAGTTCACTATTTACACATGGCTTCCCTACAGTTAATACGGGCCCAGTACCCCACGGAAGAGTTGCTGTCTGCTGGACAAATCCAAACTCACCCTTGTAATAAAGATAATTCATGGTCCATTGATCTGTTGTAACCGGTGATCTACACATTGGTCCTTTCTCGTTGTTCTTTCTAAACTCATCTACCAATACTGACAGAAAACGGTGAATGCCATCACGTGTTCCAATAACTGTTCCCGAGCATAACATGGGGCGGTGGATGAGTTCATAGACTTTTACTCTGGCCTTTCCGTAGCATGGCTCAACATGATGCTTATACCTCAAACTCTGACCTATATTAACTGCTCGATGAGGAGACTCGGGCAATGTATTGGTGAAAGTGGCGACCTCCTCCACAAACAGTAAGTCATGTTGAGCATCCTTTGCTTCTCCCAATGAAGCAAATGGATCTCTCTGAAAAAAGATGTCACGTGTATCGATCACCATAGACCAACCCGTACATGTCTTACATGCCCTAAGCCATCTTCGTGCCATTTCATATCTTCCCCATTCCAATTTCAGATCTTCGAGTCCCTGAGAGCAGACGGAACGAACCGTATTAGAAGTATCTTCGTCTTGATTCAATATCGATGAACTGCAATTGGCAGTTTCTACAGCATAATAGGTTACCCCCATTTTATCCAAATACACCCTTTCGTCGCTGGGTATGTTTTTGTTTACCCCTACAATAATATGACCGTCATACCCATTCATTCTTAGTGATCCAACTAATTTCCTCCATCCATCCATGAATTTAGGGTAAGATGCCAGGCCTACAATTGCATTGGTGCCAGGTGGATTCGGAGCTAGATGTAGCAACTCCTCCGTCGGTGCAGGTACTGCTTGTTGCATCAGATGCTGCACATCCAAATCAATCTGTGGATTTGGTGGATTATTGGGCAGATTTACATAGTTCTCAAGTCTACCGGCTTTAAACTCTCCGGGGGTAAAGGTTATCGTTCCATCTAGGAGAATTGAACCATCGTTTCGAGGATAAGATGAATATCCAACGCCAATGACATTGCGTGTATGTATGGGCGTGTCATTTGCGATGATGTGAGATGAAAGCCAAAACGATTGCAAGGAGATGGCGAAGATGAAGATTGCCAGGACGATCAGTAGTCTGGAGAGTGCCGTCAACGTTAGACGCACCATGATATCAACCGAAGTCTTCGCCTTGAGCCTGCTTGAGCGCCCTACGCTCGGCTCCCTGCCTCTTCGTTGTTTTTTTCTCGCTCAACTTCAACTGGTCTTTTAGAGGGCGTTTGCACCAATTAAAGACAGGATTCGCGCTTTTGCTTCAATTATTTAGTAGATAGACGTTTGATTAGTAAGTGCACCATTTCTCCCCCCCATTTTTCCCGCCTTCTCCCCACTCCCCACCCCACATTATTTTCACTGCAGACTTTCAGTGCGTTAACCATGGCCGACAACCTCTTCCCAGACAGCGTCAAAGACTTCGTCTTCGATCTCCACGACGCCTCCCGCCGCAGCCTCGTCCCATCCGAACTCCACGCCCTCTACACCGGCTCCTTCCGTGACGTCACGGCCAAATACTTCCCCACCTCCGCCTGGCCGACCTCCGACGCCATCGCCTCCGAATGTTCCAACGATGAATTGTTCCTAGCCCTCTACAACGAGTTGACGCTGCGTCATTTGCAATCCGTTAAGAGGCCGAGTGTTCGTGATCGTATCGAGGGATGGCATGCGTATCGCAAATTGTTTGATTTGGTGTTGAGTGAAGCTCCCGAGGACGGGGCCGAGAAGGGCCGGGATCAATTGTATTTGATTCCGGAGTGGTGCTTTGATATCTTGCATGAGTTTTTGTATCAGTTTCAGGGATTTTGTCAGTTCAGGGTGAGTCTAGTGTGTGTTCTTTGATTTGTATTGTAAGTATCATCTATATATGCTCTCAACACTCATGGTGATCGCAAAACATGCTGTGTTAAAAAAAACAGACAACCACATACTGCTCAGCTGCCAAAACAGCCGATGATCCCGAGAAAACACCCACCTCCCACGTCCTAGACTCCATTCAGGTCCTCAAAGAAAACCGTGACGCGTGGGCCGTAGAAACAGTCCTTTTCTACCTCCGCCGTCTCATTCGTGTGGGTCTACAAAAGAATGCCAGCGTAACCTACCGTTACCTCTCGTACTTTGCTTCCGTGACGTTATCTCGTCTTGAGTGCTTGTTGGGTGATTACAAGGCTAGTATTTCTGCCTTGGATGTGATTTATGATGTGGATGCGGAGGCCTTGGCTGTGGGTGAGGAGATGAAGAGTCCGGAAGACTTGGTGAATGGTGTTTTCCCCGCGAGGTTGAGTTTGGCGTATCATGCTGGGGTTAGCTATTTGATGTTGAGGAGGTATAAGGATGCGGCTGGTATGCTTGGGGGGATTTGCTTGTTTATGCAGAGGGGCTTTAAGGTGAGCTCCTTAAATGGCTTTGGCGGAGAAATGACTGCTTCATAGAGATCTTGCTCATCTTTCCATTTTTATTGCGTTTCAGACTGGACAACTTCGTAAAATTCCAGGTTCGGACCAATTCAACAAGTTATTCGATCGCATGATTGCACTTCTCGCTATTGTCACACACATCTGCTCAACCCAAATCGATGATTCCATTGCATCGGTTGTACGTGAAAAGCATGCCAACAATCTCTCAAAAATTGAATCCGGCGAAGAAGGATACGAAGAACTATTTGTCTTTGCGTGCCCTAAGTTTGTCAACCCTGCAGTTCCCAATTATGAAGAGGCTCTCACGGCTGGTTCTCCATTAATGCCTTATGGACAAGATACGTATAAGCTCCAAGTTCATCATTTCATGAATGAAATGGCAGCTCATCAAACACTTCGCAAAATGAAATCCTACATGTGTCTTTACACATCCATTGGCGTTGAGAAGCTCGCATCATTCAATGATATGAAAGTGGAAGAGTTCGAACCTTGGCTAGCTTGCTTCAAACATAAAATGCAGCAGTTAGAACGCGGTACTGAAGCAAATGCTCAAGATAAGATGGGGACAGCCATGGGTATTCACTACTATGTTGCTGAGAACACGGTCCATGTAGATGAGGCTGAGAAAACTAGGAGGTTTGAGACCTTTTTCATGAAACAGATTGCCAACAATGATGATATTTTGAGGCAGATTGAGAGGCTCAAGATTGAGGTTTGATTGCATTAGGACAATCTTGACAAGTCTAATGATAATGAATGGATGCAAATTACTAAGTCGAGATACTACCTACTGCCCAACAGATTCAACAAATCTTTTATGAAACCACTTCATGCTATTTCTTCTTCAACATTTTCATCATCCACGGGAACTTTGTCCACTGCGCTTCCCCGTCCATTTGTACTATTGTTCAACTCCTCTGCAATTTCCTCGTTCTTCATAAAACTGTTCTTCATGGATGATCGCTTCGCAAACTCTTGCAGATAGGCATCGGAAGTATGCGCCACCAGTTCAACTGCTTTATTAAAGTCACCACACATAAGTGTGCACAGGAACGACGTGAGCAAGAAGAAGCTGACCATGCCAATACCCCACCTCATATTGACACCATTTTCATTCATTATGGTGAAAAAGAACGAGGGTAACCATCCGATGATCTGTCCGAAGAACGACACAAGACCCATGATTTCTGTTTCTTGACCTTTAGGCACAAGAGCCACCACGGTAGTTCGTTGACTGGGGAACATCCATCCAAATCCAATGCCAATCATGACAGAATAGATGTAAACCAGGTGTTTCTTTTCTGGACCAGTCACAGTGCCAGCAATAAGGGCAGTGGCAACAGCAAATAGTATTTCAGCCGCACGGAATGAGTTGAGCGGATTAATCTTTTTGCACATGTATCTCGAAATCATAGCTCCTGGAATGTTGGCAAAGAGCATGCAGAGTGATACCAATGAAATCTCAGAAACTGACATTCTGACGAAGAGGGTGAGGAAGGTAACGGCAATCGCCAAAATCGTGCCCGCCCCAGCTTCGGGACTCCAGAGCAGCGAAATCATAAACCATTTCAAAGCTGGGTACTGCGTGAACACCACTTTTGAAGTGGTCCACAATTGGACGAAGCCGGTAGACAAAATATTTTGTCCCGCGGGCACCTCTCTAAGCTTAGGCCTCTTGCGAAAAAGAAAGCCCCACGCGTATGCAAAGCACAAAGATCCAATACAAAACGCCAATCCAATGCCGAGCTTGGCGGTCTGCACATCAGTAATGCTTGTAGTAAAGCCAACAACGACAATTAGCGTTGTATACAATCCCTGAACAAAGTACTGTCTAGTCATAAACATGGCCGTATAATGCCCCATCTCAGTGGTATCATGAGTCAAATCCGGCAAATACGCCATAACACAAACCTGATGCATGATAAAGAAGTATCCCAGGATAATACCAAGAATATACACAGCAAACCAGGTATCAGGCCCGAGCGACAACTGTCCCCCCGCGCAAGCCACCACAACCAACGCACTGAGTGCACCCATGGCCTTCCTGTGATCGGTATGATCCACAAGCGCCCCAACCAAGGGCATGGTGACCCCCGCAGTAACACCCGCAATCAAATTTCCAATAGTTAACAAACTCGACACCTTAATCCCGTGAATCGTCTGATTAATCCCCCCTGCCTCCATGGCGGCCAGTTTCAAAATGGCGGACCCCACGAAGCTTCCGGCCTGGTTGATGGGCCCGCGGCCGCAGTAGTCCATGGCTTGCCCCGTCGCCTCCTCGAGGTAGGCATGGGTATTTGGATTCTTGATGCGAAAGGGCCATTCGAACCATTTGAGACAAGATGGAGCGGAGATGCGACGAGAGGAGGCTGCGGAGGCTTGTTCGGAGATGGAGAGTTTGCGTTCCACTATCGGCGGTGTAGCTTGGGATGCCGCGCCGGTGGTGCCGTTGGTAGCTGTCATGTGGTGCACTCTTCTTCTTCAACTTACTATGGGGTGAACCGCGTCTTTTTGAAGCATGACAGGTAATATACGATTTTTCTAGAGTAATTTAAAATAGATTAAAAAGCTATACCTATATGTTTAAAGTCATTCCCCGCCTTAAGGTCATCCAAATAGGGTCATATGTAGCAGCGTTGTACCAAGATGTCACGTCCTCCAGCACCATTAGACCCATCTCTCCAAACACCATTGGTAAAAAATGCATCCATTGCATCTCGTGATATCTTTGTAGAGCAAACTGCATCTGTTCTTAGAAGTAGTGCAGTCTTTTTCTTGAAGCGGCATACATCTCAGATGATCCAAATCGAGGCATCCAAGTTGCCCTCAGAAATTTTGTCCAGTTGTCATGCTGCGTTGCTCACGTCGAAGTTAGAAGGTCCACTGAAGATAACAAGACAAGATGTAGTTGATGCAGAGACATTTGCAAAGACTGTAGGAATTCAGTGGGAAAAAGTCTTGAGACGCAGGGGGTATGCCGAATGGGCAGATACTGTGAACAGTCAGACCACCGCTTTCAGTCTTTTCACCCGGGCCAATGTCCCAACAACCTCGCAACTAGCCAGTCCACCGAGTGTGGCTCCTGCAGAAACTGAAGGTAATGAATTCGTAACTGTTGATGCTGCATTAAGCTCAACGAGACGTCATCATCCAGATTGTGACGGATCAGGTAACGCTCCACAACATATTTCTACTATGACAGATCTTAACTCAGACAAATGCTCTTCTGTGAAAAATACTATTCAACAAATTGATGGACTTGTGGAAAACCTCGACAGTGAAGAACTAAGAGGACGACATGGATACAATTGGAATGCTATAAACGAGGCAGTGATTCGTAACGAAAAGAGATTGTACATCTTCCAAAAAGACACAGATCAGGAAGATGACGAGTGCGAGATTGTTCCCAAACCACTCATCGAAGCGGGTACAAATGATGCAAATGCTTCACAACGTGGGCGGGCTGTTAGATTTGAAGAACGTCAACTCAATACAACATGTAAAGACATTCTACTTTCGACCAATGTAAATGTTGCCAGGGTGTTGGGCAAAAAAAGGAAACGGAGAGAGAAGCTTCAAATAGATGTCAACGAAGGTAGTGGAGTGATAAAAGGAAGGTTGCCATCGAATATTGGCGAGATGCAATGGAATTGGCAGGAAATTCTTGATGATATATCTATTTCAGAGCAGCATAAGCTTTTAGAAAGCTGCATTCACCCAAGGTTATCTGATCAACAATCCGGTTTAACAATATGCGGGGCACTTCGACCATATGGCTCAACTCATTTGTGGGAACAAACATTTCATCAAGAAAAAGGTCATAATGACACTTCAGCAAAGCGTACCCTGCGAAAGGCCGCCAAAGAAAGAGCTGGAACTCGTACGTTTGAAAAGAAAGGAGACATTAATGAAGAAACTGATGGTAAGACTAATACAAGCAAGGTAAAATGGACTGAAGACTGCACAGACAACAACGAAACCAGCAGCACACTTCAATTGCATGACAAGGCTGATCAAGATGATCCAGCGGTCCAACAAGAATTAAGACACTGGCTCGAGCTGGATCTCGGTGAGTGTGCAGTTGAGATGCCATGCAGTAACGCCGAAGAAGGCAACAGTGACATGCAGTCGAAAAGCATATTAGCATTTCGTAGTTTGGAGCTTGCATTAAGATTTTAGACATCCCGGTGATCTACGAATTCCATTAAAACAAAAGTGCCATACCTAATACCTTATACAACTTTATTTGTGACGACCCTTTACAGTGCTAACAGATATTGTATCACAACAGTAGGGACAAGATCCAAAGATGCGTTCAAATGAATTCTTTGCGGTTGGTAGAGAATGCAACCACTCAAACAAGCATGATTCATGATAATGCCTATTGCACGTAGCATTACTGCATTTCACATCAGGCAGAGACCCTTCCTCTTGAGGCATACTTCCATCATCAGCCATCACGTCTTCCGTTGGAAAACGATGGGTGTAACAGATTCCACATTCCACTAGATAGTCACTCTTTGAAGATGTGAGAGGTGACGGAAGTTGGGCCCCAAACCAGAGTTCAAGATTTTCTTGAACACTCCGCGATTCTGACCAATGTTTCACAGCAGAATCATCCTTTCCACCTTCGGCTATAAACTCAGCAAAGGAAGAGCTCCAATCTTTAGCTTCGACATCCATCCTATCACCTTTGGAAGCCTGAGCCGCCTTCATAGCAGCAACAGTCAGACCAACAAAACGAACCAATGTAGGGGCAGCTCGAGGCTTCTCGGCATCTAAGACTAGCACCAAACTGGCGCCACCCTCCCACAATGCAATCCTGCGTTCCACACTGCTCCTTCTAGCAGGTAGGCTTGGTTCCAGGACCCATAAATTAGCATCGAGTTGATCCAACTCATCAAAAAGTGGTTGGTAAATGTCAATACCCTGTTGGAATCTTTTTTGTATTTCAACCAATACATCGTGTTTGTCATCATGCCACCACTTTTCTAATCGAAGGTCATCATCAACGAGTGTAAACTCTTCGGGCAGGTCAAGTGTCAATATTATCGTCGGGTATAGTTGCGCATTCCAAGTGTGATTGCGTTGCTTTCTGTCAACACATGTGACTGATAGTCTTGTAACGTCTTCATGGTTGTCGTTGCTTCCGTTATCGTGCAGATTGATCTCTGTAACATTGGGCATGTTATCAAGTACTTTCAATTGCTTCAACAGCATCGCATAGAAATTCAGAGGAGGTGGCAGCATGGCTGTACTTTGAATAGAATCATTCCTCTTGCGAGAATTTTTCGCCCGAGTTCGCTCAAGAGCAGTTTGTTCTTTACGCAGATGTTGTTGAATTGCGCCCAGCAGCTCCTTGACAATCGCTTCACATTGTTGCAAGAATTCTTCGTAGATTCCCAACTGTTTGTGATCATCCCTGATATTATTGAGTGCTCCACTTGAAGCATCTGATAGACGCTCATGCAGTTGCTTTTCCATTCTACGAGCTGTTTGTATCAATTCATCACATGGGTGGTGCCCTAATATCACAGTGCTGACAGTTTCATCTCGAGACAGCAAAGGTATTACAATTTCCTAGTCATCAACAAGCCCAGCAGCAATCGAATCATGATCCGTCATGATGGGGATGACGCACAAGCTAGATAGTTTTGGATTGCTGCGGATAACATCATCACCGCAATTTTCGCTGCTCAATCGAAGAATACATCGATATTCGTGGCAGAGAACCCTGCATTCTAATTGATTGGAGTTGATGTCACTGAGGGTTGCTATCGGCTCAATGGTAGTATTCATTGTGGTCGCCGTGGCCGTCGAGGTGGAGGGTGGAGGCGCAATAGGGAGAAAGTTAGATTTAGGAGGCCATTTCCCAACTATTGGTACAAATGACTATTTCGCATTACAATAGTTGTTGCTTTCCTACTTTTTAGCCTGCGGCGTTGTGCGGTGCACACTAATATCAAAAGGCCTAGATGTGTGTCGCTTTGTCGCTCTCCCTCAGAACCAATAAGCTTGGAGCTGCTGCTGCTGGCCAACCGCCCAACAACGATTTTCATTTCCCAATCTCGAAAGTAAGGTTACAATACAGAGGGTGTATCGTATTGTGTATCTAGAGTGCTGGTAGTATGCTTGAGCCAGCGCCTCTTTCATCTCGAACAACACTTCTGTTCACCGTAGCAATGATCGCAGCCACGGCATTGCTAGTGTTGTATTTAAATGAGCCAAACACAATTCTTGTCCGCGATCCCGAAGGGTCCGGTGACAACCTGATTACAGACAATGCAAAGGCGCTCTCGCGAGGTTTCAACTCATCGCGGGAGCTTGATTTCGCTGTAATTGGCTTCCCCAAGACAGGTGAGTGATATTCGCTGTTTATGAGATAGTGCCAGACATGTGTGCTTTTAATGCTCCCCATGGTATAAATAGGTACATCGTTTCTCTTAGAAGTGCTAGGGATGCATCCAGAGATAACGATGCCACCCACAGAATTCTGTCAAATACATCATGATAACGGAGATAAGGAGTTGGTGCGCTGGATGAAGAATCAATCGTCATACCACCCAGCAGATCAGAAATATGGTATAAAGTGTCCCACCATGGTCAGAGCGACTAATGCAATTCAAAATTTAATGAAGGTTTCACATCAAACTAGATTGGTGGTAGGAGTTAGGCATCCTGTATTATGGTTTCAGGTGAGTTTAGCACGTTGTATAACAACAACGCAATAAGTACTACCATCTCACTCGACATTTCACACCCAGAGCTTTTATAATTACAGGTGGGCTTGGATCACAATCTATTCTTATGGCTTGATCTGTTTCAGAAATTGCTGCTAACAATGTCATGACTTTGTGTTACTAATTTTAGAGTCTTTGAGAATTACAATGATCCAGAGCTGAACAAATCTTCACCGATACAATCACCACTTGGGCTTGACCGGACCCATCACTGGAGAGAGTGCTCCACTGCATATGGCAAGTACGAGATCTTCCTGAAGCAGCTCGCCAAAGTTTCACTATCTAGTAATGAAATGCTGGAAATGTTAAGAAGTGATACTCTCTGGGCAAAACGATTAACAGTCAATCCCTTCAAAGTGTTTATATATTCATCTGATCAGCTGGATGATAAGAATGCAACTCGACAATCTATTCTGCGGCAGGACTTGAAAGAGTTTCTTAGACTTGACAAGCCCTTGATTGACTTTAATAGTGTGCCGAAAGTGAATGCCAACAATGAGACGCACCCGGAGTACATAAACATTTGCGAGCCAAAATTTGCAACGGTTCGACAGACTTTGGTGAGATCAGGGAGGAAGAGCAGGGATTGGATTCTGAACAGATTTATAAAGTCCAGTGACGTGACTGTCAGCAATCTCGAGTTTTTCAAGAATAGTTTACACAGCTGGGGTATTGATCCATGCACTGATGGTTTTGGTAAATTATGACAATGATACTAGTTCAAAAGTACACAAAGACGTTCAGGAAGTGATAGCGAACCCAACTCCTCCAATTGTCAAGGGAATACCGAGATATAGCCGCACGAAATCGAGTAATGTTAATATCATCATTCCGTGACCACATGCTGTTGTAAAAGTGCCCCATAATGTCAACTTCTTTCCAAACTTTTCGTCGACATCTGAATCCAAGTAATAAAATCCTGGGAAACTCACAATAAAATAAATACCGTAAAATGCTGACCCCCACACGTATGCCATGGTGCGATCATCAAATGAATAGTACGGGAAGCTTGATATAGATAAAGTCTCCATGAATGCCGTGAAGTAACTCAAGAACAACACTGTGTACCAGAATAACAATCCTCTCTTCCATCCTCCGTAGTATTGTTTATCCACATATCTCAATATTGAATTGCTCACGCACACGTGATATGTGCAAAAGTAAAATTGTGTTGCCAAGAACATTGCGATGGGAACATCATTTAGTCTATGAGCTGGCATTGTGTACTTTGCTTTCAACACGGAGTAAAAGTAGTGAGTGTACCAATAATTTCCTATGAAGGAGTATGTGATCAGGTACAACGTTGTCTTGGTAGAGTATCTCTCATATAACGGCCTCTCAACATCCGGATTGTGTAATAGTTTGTTGTCAAGTTTGACAGGCCATGCTTGTGGATATAAGATTGGTTGCATTATCAATGGCAATGCCAGTCCACCGCAGACAATGATGTAACTCCAAGCAGTGAAGTATTCATAGCATTGTGTGACGACGATGCCTCCAAATAGTCCAATCCAAATTACTGTATAATACCAGCAAAATACCTCGTAGCAATACTTTGTTGGCTCAGTTCGAGGATCTGGTAGTTGAATTGGCATGTATGTTGTGGTTGAGTTGGCATTTTTGGATTTCAATGCAGCCGGAGACTGAATTGAATGTGTGCCGATGAGAATGAAAAACATGGTAGACAGTACTGCGGCCATGGTTACCTCGATGGGGCGAGAATCGCTGTAAGTCCCCATTTCGAGAGAGAGAGGGGAGAGAGAGGAAGAGAGGTAGGGGAAAGAGAGAAGGAAATGAAAATGGGAAATGTCAGATTACCTTTAGCTGTGCTAACTTTAGTATGACGCACCAAAGGTCCGAGGTCAGGACTCTTAATAATCTTTTGACGGACGGGAAAGGGGATGCAAGACTAGAATGCGAAATGAACCATGCACATCCTCGAAGTTGTTGAGCCGCCTCACCTCCGACTTGCATCGCCCAGGCGCTTAATTCCAAATCATGACGAAGACGAGCAACCTTTGTTGCGATCTCCCATCACTTCGCCACGAAGAACCAATGCTGCCGCTGCCGTCGGTGCGGCTCATATTGCATCATTTCGAATGGTCCCATCGATAGTCATCATCGCGATAACATGTCTAATATTCTTAGAGTACATAATGTGGCATGCTGGCGCTGGCTCGCTCATATTTTCAACCGCACCTCCATGTGAAGCCAGATATAACAGCAATGATGCCATCGGCCCAAACAAGACAGAGTTGGATTTTGCAATATTGGGGTTTCCCAAGACCGGTACAACATTCCTCATCTACGCTCTCGAACAACATCCACAGGTTGTAATGCCTCCAGATGGTACTGCACGGATGGAGTTTTGTCAAATACACCATCCTCAAGGCCACAAGGAGCTCGTGAATTGGATAAAGAATGCTTCATCAGCAGAAACAGCAGCTGCAAAGTATGGTATAAAGTGTCCCACCATGGTCCGTTCTATGAATGCAATCGAAAATCTTATGAAGGTTTCAGATAGAACAAAGTTGATTGTTGGGGTGAGACATCCTGTATTGTGGTTCCAGGTAAGATTGAACATTAATTCAAACTATATCAACTTAGCATTGCAGGTCTAACGTGAGATCTCTGGCGCATTGCAATAGAGTTTTTACAACTACAGGTAAGTTTCACAATTGAAGTAGCAAGCTTGATTCTGATGGATATTCAACGGCTAACCATGGTACATAATCATAGAGTATCCGAGAACCACGCACATCCCGATCGATACCCTGAACCAATCCCTTCTCCTTTTACATTAAACAAAAACAAAGAATGGAGAGATGTTACAATAGCATACGCAAGGTTTGATTCTTATCTTAAACAACTGATGAAAGTCCCATTAAGAGGCGACGAGCTGAAAGATATGCTACGGACAGATGCATTTTGGGAAAAAAGAATACAACCAAACCCATACAAAGTGTTCATTTACACATCAGAGCAGCTTAATGACAAAAATGCAACTCGTCAAGCATTGTTCCGTGACGATTTGCAACACTTCTTAGGTCTGAAGACACCATTAGTAGACTTTAATACAATGCCAGAAGTGAACAAAAATGATGCATCATTTGATGAATACATTGACATATGCAATTCGAGCTTTTCTAGCATCAGAAAAGAGCTATTAGCCGCAGGACTTGAGTCAAGTCGATGGATCATTGACAAATTTATCAGATCAGAAGATGTCTTTGTCGGAAATAGAAAATACTTTGTAGAACATCTTCGTAGTTGGAGAGTTGATCCATGTAAAAAGTAAAAGGCAAGCGAAGCACTAGGCTAGGTAGAGACAAATGAATAGACAGTGAATATGAACTATTTTAATGCTACAAACTCCAGCCTCCGCATTTAACTCACAACTCAACAGAAAAATCTACTCGTCCTACACCATCATCAGCATCTACTAAAAACTTCTTCACTGCAGAGCCATGTCCATCATACGCAATCAAAACATCATTGGCATCCACCATGACACGGCCACTACGTCCAGGAGCAATACTTGATGATAACTGGATCTGCCTCCCGGTTGTGGGATGGACTTTGAAGATACGTACATTACGTTTCAACGAATTGAAAAAGGTGGCAACAATTCCGGAATCTTCATGCGAATTTTCACCAGTTGTCATTACCACATCGTGAATATTCACTACCTGCTCATTTTCCATATCTTCTCCACGCACCAATGCCTGCACGGCCATTTCCACGTCCAATACCTCCCGTGGATTGAACTTTGGCATGGTAGATAATACCTGAGGACTATTCTCAATCAAATGTCTCGTATCTGTAGTACCTGGTACAATGCCCACACCTCGTTGGATCAACCAACCTAGTACAATCTGAACGGCAGAATAGCCATTGCTATCATCTGTACCTGAAGTCACGCCATGGCTTGCACCCATACGCTCTATCTTGGCATACGCAGCTGTGGCTTCTTCTTTACCCTCCAAGATACTCGAAACTGCATCATAACAAATGTAATGCACGCCATGCTTCACCAAGTCTTCCACCATCCCATCTCCCTCCAACAGCGTATGAAGAGAACCCATGTAAAGATGAGGTCCAATAGTGGCATATTCATACAGGTCAGTCATATCCGATGGGCCAAAGTTCGACACCCCAATAGATTCAAGTATACCCCTGTGATATAATTCTTCGAGGGCACGGTAAGATTTCTTCCAGGCCAACTTATCTTCAAGTGGACTCGGATCCTCCGACGACCTGAAGGATTTGGCAAATGCCTCTTCTTCTTCATGACAATTCGAGTATTTGACGGGGAAATTCGGCGATGATTGATAATACTTGGTTGAGAAGAGGGTGTTATAACATCGGGGGTATTGGATAACGGCATGGACTTTGACACGAGGGTCTTTCTTCCACGATGATGGATCGGAGGATGCACCGGAGGAGAATATTCCTGGAAGAATATCCGAGAGAGAATCGTGAACACTGGCCAGGGTTCTCTCGTATCCGAGATGGGTATGCCATACTTTGATAATTATGTGGTAGTCTTCTTTGCCTGAGCTATCGTTGGCAAGCAGTCTTCCTAGGCTTCTGCCAACTAAAACCTCGAGGGCGGGGTTGGTGTGGCTGGTGTCAATCAGATGATATCGTTCCTCCAAATTAAGATCCGTTTGTTGTTTATCCATAGCGGTGGCTAGTAGGAAAGGGATGCGATTGTGGGGCAAATTGCCAACGCCAAGGCCAATCAAGGGAATTCTAGGAGAAGCTGCTTCTGTAGGGGACGAGGAGAGTTCGACGGTTAAAAAATTATTGCTATTGGCGACGATCTCGGACTCCACCAACGCTACGGAGAGAGCCGCGAAGGCTGCTATCGTCGAAGGTCTTGGGCGCTTCATTTACTTTGGGTTTGTGATATGGAATTGCTTATCTCTAGAGCGGCAGGCGATGCAGGAGCATGCCATGGACAAGAGGCAGTCGAAGGTTGTGTGTGTTGCCACTTGATGACCGAAATGACCTCCGCGATGACCTCCGATGACCCCCGCCCGTCGCCCCGTCGCTCCCGCCCGCTACATCTCTTCGTCTTCGACTTCACTGTGCACTGATACTGCTAGCTATGTATGCAGAAAACCCTTACTAGGCGTGTCGACTGCAGAGGCCTCGATTGTGTCGAAGATAACAATAAACAACATGGCGATCAAGTGAGTGTGCACCTGATTATATCAGATAGTGTACAGCCAAGCTTCCCTCAATCAGAAATCCATCTCTCATCTCTCCAAACAGAACGAAGTGCATACTGCCGATTTCCATACTCTTCGCCACTCTTGCGTTCTCTCTTTCATGCATCGCTGCATTTGGTTGCAATTTTGTCAAGTTTGTAACACTGTCACTGCATTTGGTTCGAGGGTCATACAGAAATACTGGCAGCATTGCAAGGATACTGTCAACAAATCACAACCAATCTGGATTATGGTCCTATGAATGGTGGGATTCAACCAATCAACAATACACGTGCCATCCATATCCGTATACAGTTGAATTAGATGCCAAATGGAAAGCGTCCAGAGTACTGAGCACAATTACAATATTTCTTGGTGGACTATACCTCCTATCATTTCTGATATATACAGCCATGAACTTTTGTGCCTTATCTCCGCAAAGAAGAAAACAACATCCATATCAAGTGTATGGAACTATATGTCTGGCAGCATGTGTTTGTCAGACGTTCTCACTTGTGTTCCTGCGAAGCAATGGATGTCAGGACAATGTAATATTCAATCTGATGAGAAATCATAACTGTCAGTTGTCAACAGGGGCAAAGTGCACCTACGCGGCAATGTGTTTCTGGTTCGTTGCAGGGGTTGTGCTCACGTTGGGTGCATCTGAGAACATCGATCCAGGCGAACGAGGAGAAGAAGATGCCAATTTAGAAGAGTCTCTACTTCAGGAGGTGGTTTGAATAAGTGTATACTTTAGTTCAATAGCAAGCTTTGTTTAATAAGTACTGTAGCCATCGTGAACAGATCATCATATATATTTTTTCACTGATGCCCAGGGATCAAAATCATCCGCCTCACTCTGTTCATCCGAACTGTCTAATTCCTCATCTTTGTTCAGTCTTCCCAGACTACTCACGATCTTCAAAGCCCGATCCCTACTGCCAGGATTCTTCGCAGTCGAAGTAGTACGTTCAGCATACTTCATCAGTGCCCCTAACAAATCGCTTTCATGAGAATGCATATCAGATGAAAGAACGTCTACTTCGCGAAAACCTCGTTCCTCAAGTAGCTTGCCTGATACTAGCGTCCCTCTAAAGCGAATACCTCCATCGAATTTCATGTTCTTTTCTTGAAAACATTGTTGCAGAAAGTAAATGACGAGTTCATCGATGCACACACCAATTGCTTCTGCATGCTCCGAGCCCCCGTCACAATCTGGATTGGTGTCTTCCTTTTTCAAAGTGCATCTCATGGAATCAATTATTGAAATACCCTTAGATTCAGCCGACTTGGTCAATCTCGCAACAGCCACAGGTTTATCTTTCCCCTCTGCACCTGACGAAACAACAACCCCGCTGCCTGCAAAGGAAGTCGAAGTGGAAACCAAGGTTTCAGCATCCCCATCTTGAACAGTAGTGGAAGCCTTCATAGCATCAAAGAAAGCATCGCGCACAAAAACATTGGGAAGATTGTTGTTTGATCGGTAAACTGCTACCCAAACGTCATCTAGCGCGTCTTCTTTGATTAATGAAGCATCGTATTTTTTGATAGCGTTGGTGTCTTCGGGACATGAGGCACGGAATCGATCGAAGGAGACAAAAGAGTTGTTCTTCGGGGTTTTACCGAATCCTTTGCCCGCTGAGAAGGCAATTGTTCGATGTAGAAAGAACAATGCACAGAGATTTATGTACTGTATGAGATTGAGCATCGTATGATTGAAAAGTGAGGGAGTGAGAATCACACTTTTTAATAACCTCTAAAAGTGAACTCGGAAGCTCGTGTGATATTTAACTTTAAGTGAAATCGGACAGGTAAGATATCCCGTCTCCTCTTTTCGAAAGGCCATCGCTCGAAAATCAAAGCTCATGAAACCCACACAATCATCTCCATTTCTTCCAAGCGCATTAGCCGGTAAGGTTGCCATCGTAACGGGAGGAGGTTCCGGTTAGTGTTTCGTTAGATGCTCTTGAGGCACAAGATGATATCTATATGGGCCAGAGTCAGATAAGCTAATTTGCTTCATCGTTTCAACTCATGACAGGAATCTGCTACGAGATCACAAAACAGCTCCTTCTACACGGATGTACCGCAGCAATTATATGTGGTCGTCGGGAAAGCTTCCTCCAAAAAGCATCCGCAACACTATCTTCCCTGACTGGCAAAGTGTGCTTGTACAAGGTATGTGATGTGCGTGATCCAAATGCATGCAAGGATGTAGTAGATTACGCAGTAAAGCAGTTTGGAAGAGTCGACATTTTGGTAAACGGTGCTGCTGGAAATTTTCTCGCAGAAGCAAAAAATCTGAGTCCTAAGGGGTTCAAAACAGTTATGGAGATTGATGCAATGGGAACTTACAACATGTCTCATGCTACCTACCACGCAATGGCGAAGAATGCTGGGGGGCAAGGAGGCGTCATTATCAACATAACAATGACTCTTCATTACGGTGCAACATGGTATCAAGCTCATGCATCAGCGGCTAAGTCTGCAATCGATTCGTTAACAAGAACGTTAGGTAAGTTTTACTTCTCACCTTTCATGTTGGCAAATTGGTATGCTCACTTTATTATGCAAAGCATTGGAATGGGGTTGTGATGGTATCCGAGTGAATGGAATCGCTCCAGGACCTATTGAAAATACACCTGGCACAACCAAGCTAGCCCCTGGGTTTACGAAAGATGATGTAGAAGAAATGATTGCTGAGCGTATCCCTTTGGTAAGTTCATGAAGTGTGTGTGAATCTGTGCTTACTTGGTTTGCTCACAAATACATTGGCATGCTTCACTCATACATTACAAAAGGGTCGCCTCGGTACAGGGTTTGATATTGCAATGGCGGCTGTGTTTCTTTCCTCTGATGGCAGCGGTAGCTTTGTAAGCGGTGATACATTGGTTGTTGATGGAGCTGAGTGGCTTTTCAAACCTCCAATGGTGCCAAGAGAACTAGTATCGGAGTTATCAAGGAAAGTGGAGGCAAAGTCTAGGGCTTTGAGTCCAAACATGGTTTCGAAGCTGTAAGCCTTATGCAGTAGATAGTACCAGAGCTATAAGTATTAAATAGTTGCTATACGTCAATCTCAACCTGTAGAAAAGTAGTGTTTAAATACTAACTACACTCCAATGACGACTACTTCGAACTCTAACGGTTTAAGAACCGAGACAACCTCAACTTCGCCTTCCTGCGAGACTCATCTTCCTGATAGAGCTGCTTCTGATGCATCATCAAACTGTCCGCTGCCATATTAACAAACAAGGGTGACCTCTCATACTCATCATCTGTACTCATAGCAGTTCCAGCCGTGTCTTGTGATTCCCGGCTGCCAGTTAGAGGAGCTGTTTGACGCTTGGCTCTGATATTGAAAGATACTGGCTTGAGCTTATTCTTGAAAGAGGTTGCCTTCGAAGGCATTGAATGCCTCAGTGGATCTTGACGTGCGTTGTGGCTCCTTGGTGGTTCATATGCAATTCTGGTACGAGATTCACATTCCGAGAGCACCGTGGCCTCTTCTTCTTCTTCCATGACATCATCCATGGTATAATGATGCATCACGTGCTTCATGGAGTTTACATTGGGAGAGTACCCAAACGAGTCGTCGTCTGATTCTTCCTCATCAATTGTCAATGTTGTAGTGCCTTCGGTATGGTTAGATTGCGAAATGCTTCCTCTCTTTGGACTGTGACACTGCTCATAGTTAGGGCGGTCTGGGCGTTTTAAGAATTCCATCAAATTGCTGTGACCTTGTGAGCCACCACTTCCTCTCGGATCAAAGTTGACTTCATTGAAGTTGATGCGCTGCCTTGATAACGAGCGAGCCTTGCTTGGACGCCCATTGTTTTGCATGCTGCGGCCTCTTTCTTCTTTTTTCATATCAGAGAGCCTTCGATCTACTTCATGTGCAGATCTTTGGCTGCTGTCCAGGTCATCTCCAAGAGAAAACTTTACTCGTTCACCCTGAGAAGTAAAGCTGTTGTTATGAGATGATCTCAAGATACTTCTTGACCTTGCTCTTGATGGTCGACGTGCATCCATATCACGGCCACGACTTCCTCTGGACCTTTCAGAGCCACCACTTCCAGATGAAATTAGTGGTTCATCATCTTCTGACAATTCCTTGACTCCAATTATATCGTTTGTCTCTTCATCAATTTCAACCACGAATTTCCTCGAGCTGCTGGATTTCTTCCTAGCTTGAGACGCGGAGCGCGTCCTTGTCATATCTTCTTCATCTTCAGCGTAGCCTTCACTTTGCCGGATGGGGACCAACGCGTCAGTAGGCTGAACCGTGCGTTTTGATTGCGAGCGAGCTCTTGACCTCGATCGTGTACGAGATTTGGATCTACTTCTGGAAGGACGGAC
Organism: Cyclotella atomus; assembly: GCA_036939935.1. Lineage (NCBI taxonomy): Eukaryota > Bacillariophyta > Thalassiosirophyceae > Thalassiosirales > Thalassiosiraceae > Cyclotella > Cyclotella atomus. The sequence goes on along the minus strand of JALLPI010000014.1, from coordinate 8,200 downwards.
TTGGGTTTCTTCAGAGATAGATGCAACAGTATTGGAAGACCTGGCCTTGGACGTAGCTCTCGAGGATGACCGACGAGATGGGGCCATAGACGAAGAGCGACCTCTTGACGAAACAACTGATGCCGAAGCTTGCGTTATCGCGCTTCGATCTCCAGCTGGCTGCCTTGACTTAGATCTAGCCCTGCTGCTTCTGGCCATTGAGAGTGATCTACCTCTGGAAGACACCAACTCGGTAAGGTCATTCTGAACTGATCTGCCGCGTCCACGAACATTGTACTCCTCAGGCAGATGGAATGAGTTTCGGATGGAGCCGCTCGTATCATTAGATGAACGACCTTGATATCCCGTCATTATCGTTGCTTCACAATTGAAGAAATTCAAAGCATGGAAACAATGTGACGAGAAGATGCACAACTTTAACTGCGGTGATCCTCAAACCTTAAACTTGCCTATGCCAATTCGTGATGTACAATGTACAGTCAATGATTAGAATGACCCGTAACAAACCAGCCACAGACAGGCTCCTCTCCGGTATTTTCTTTCGCGTACAGGTTCACGGGTTGATGCGACGTGGTTAGAGTTTCAATGCCAGATCCGAGCCTCATGCGACATTAATGTGACCACCTCTCTTTCAAACGATCGGTTACCTACGCTTACACAGGAAACGTACAGTTTTAGTTGATGCCATGACTATGATCCGTCGCAGAAAGACTGCCCCTTCAAACACACTGCGATCGTTTGTTGGCTGATGGAACTTCTCTCTTCAGATTCAAATATCAGATCGTGAGTCGGAGTACCGCATCAATCACTCTGAGAGACGTAAGGCCGGGACCAAACGTGACAGACCGGCAGCCATTTATTCTACCAGAAGACTGGTACTCGCTCAGGTCTTTACAGTACAGCCTTTTACTTATTATTCTTGAGAGAGTACTTTTCTTTTGCCTTTAGTGAGCTTTAGAGTGACTGCTTTCATGGTTACGGCTCGGGCCGAGACTTGATTTGGTTACTTTAACATTCAACCGCCTCAATGCAGGGCTGTGCCGTCTCTCTCTGTAGCAGAAGCTAATACAAAGTAGTTCGTTCTACTTGCCTGGAAATCCATCAGTTCGCATCTGCAATCTGCACCATCACAAGACTATGGATGCTAAGAAGAATCAATTCACTCGGCGCACCTCAGGAGGGATGCAAATGATAGGTGCCGCTGCAAAGGATAAATTTATGAGAGGATCTTCATCTGAGACTAGACCGAAACGTAGCTCGAGCCGTCGAAGGCACGAACCTCGCAAAGAAGAGGGCTTCTCCTCTTCTGATGATTTAGAGGCAGGTCGCAGACATCACCATAGAAAGGATAGGAGAAGATCAAAAGATAGAGGACGTCAATCATCTCGAGCTTTAGTTCCAGCGAAAGATTTTACATTGCAGCTGAAAGCACCTTCGTATCATGGCCACGAGAACCAGAGTGGTAAGCTTAGCCTCTTCATGCTTCCTCCAGGATCTGAACTCTCGACAAGATCAGATGGATGGTTGATACTATCACTGTCATCTGTTGCTACTCTGAGTTCAATAGCTTTATCATCTACCTCTGGTCTTAGAACAATGCCAGAAAAAGCTTCACTGGTCATCAGTTCGTTTCTCTTTACCATTTCAATCATTGTTGGAGCTGGATATCGTTACACACCATTCAGGAAAGTTCTGACAAGTAGAGTCTATTGCTTAAGAACCACCAAGGAAACCATTGTTGCCGTGTTGTGCCTTTCTCTTGCCACAGTTGTGACGTCAATTGTGATGGATCCTGCACTGTACATAGCTATTGGAGGTAACGCCGTATGGAATGCAAACGTTTTCTTTGCCACCTGGGGGTCTCTCTACACTTGCTTCTACTTGGTGGCTGATTTGATAACTACGAATGATTCAAGTGGACTGGTTGAGAGCAGGTTTTCGTCTCCTCGAGGTCTATCATACTTTGATTCTGTAGCGAAGATTTGGTGGATGCTGTTGGGCAGTAACGTCTCTCTCTTGGGAGTACTGTTCGAGTTTTCCAACACGGTGTGCGCTTCAGCAGCAGCAGCAGCAGCAGCTTCATCTCTAAGTACCGCCAGTGTGTGTGAACGAGCATTTGGGGCTGCGCTGTTATGCATCTTTTCCATACTCTTGAACCTTACTGCGCTGGCAGTATACAGACTGGCTCTATTGGGTGAAATGAGAAGGTCAAGATTAGAATCGTTCAATGGTGCAGAACGAGCATTTAAAGCATCACGACGTGTAGGATCTGCGCTCGCTTTTCTGGTACTTGCTCTCCAGTCAACCGCCGTGGCATTAGTATCATCTCCATCCGGGCCAGGCGTCGAAGGAGGAAGTGTATTCCTTTGTGCCTGGTTAAGTTTTGGATTAAGTCTCGCCATTCTCAAGGCATATGTGGAATCTTTCTGTCTCCCAAACAGCGCACACCAACCCAAGCGACCATTGGTCCAGCCCAAGTTCTTTGATGACTCCTTCCGCACGTTCGGAACTGTTGGCACCACCGATTTTGATGATAGTGACAAGTGTACGGATGAAGAAAAGCTCGAGCCACTGAATGTCGTCGCCCCCGAGCTCTACTACATCGAACAGCAAAAGCCACTGAGCAACAATGCTGTCAATCGAGAAATTGTCCAGCACGTCCACCCGAATCCTACATATACCAATCAAGCACCACCCCGTTCAGTGCAAGAGCCCTTGCAGCAGATTGAACAACAACACTCGTTTTATTCGAGGCCCACATCGTCTAAAGCCAACAGCAATCCCAGTGATGAGAAATCAAAGCTATCTGTAGATCCCAAAGGCGTGAAAGCATCATTTACATCCATTACTGAACCTGTGGTATTCACAAGAACACAGTGCGATATAAGTACGGTGACACACGAACCAGTCGGTTTCAAGTCTGGCTCTTCTTATTATGGTGGAATTGCTCCCGAGGGCAGCATTCAAGGAGCCGCTCAACGCCAGATAGAACAGGACGATGAAGACTCTCTCCCCTTCATGTATCCCGTCAGTTACATTAGTGTTGGCACTAAAAGCGAGGATGGACGGAAGGACCAACCGGAAAAAAAGCAGCAAGGCTTGAAAGGATTACAGAGAAGGTCTTCTTATTGCTCTATTCCTTCTCTTCCTGTATTAAAAGAAGGCAGCATTGAGTCCAGCTTGAGGGACGATACTAACACCACCGGATCTCGCAAGCAACAGCAACAACACCGAAGAGATCTCAGAAAGAGCGTAACAAGCAAGAATTCCAAAGCCAGTAGCAAAGTGTCCAAGACCTCCAAGGTTTACAAGTACAAGCTAGATCGTCGAGGCTCAGATGGATCTTCCACAATCAGCGACCCCAAAACTGTTGCCGAGATTGAATTCAAGCTACCCCAAGGAATCCATGACAACGCATCTTGCGCAGTCAGCACATCGGAAGAGTTTAGCATTGTCTGCGATAACAAGTCTATAGTGACCGAGATCACCACTGAAGGCTTTGATAATCCCGCACACGTTCCTTGGCAGCCTCCAAGACTCCCTAACAAGAACCCATTGTATAATGGGAGTGACGAGTCTACATCAAGTGGCATGCCGACGCCACGTCTAAATGCTTTTAACAACAGTGTTGATGACCTGGTCGCCTCTGCATTAAGCTATGCACGGAAATCTCGTAACAATCAGAGCGCAAGGACATTAGCTACTATGTCGCCAACCCCTTCATCTTCAAGCAGCTACCTCAAATCTGAATACTTACCTCAAAGACCCACCCGTCCTCGTTCAAGAGGCACGCCAAAATCACACAAAATAAAAAAGAGCAGCGCTCAAGGTAGCACTCCAAATCCATCACCTGCCAATGCAAAGGCCAATCGGAGAGGATCTCTGCAGAGTCTGTACAGTACATCTAACTCTGGAGACGGAATGGCTGCTGCTGGGATGGATTTTGCTTGTTAACTAAGTAACTAATTGCGCGTATGCTTCTCTATACAATAACTCGATATAAGCACTTCACTCTATAAAGCTGTTAAAGTATGGTATTACTTATACAAATCGAATAAACTCGATTACCCTGCATGAACAATATTTTCGTGCGCATGACACTGGCAGCAGTCACAGTCAACGAGTGCAGCCTCTCCAGCACAGTCTGCAGATATTGGCGATAGATGCATGTTATTTACAAGCCTGCACAACCGCGACGATACTGATCCCGTTAGCATATTGTTGTGCAGTATCAGTTTCTTCAACTTCGTTAATTCGCCAAGTTGAGAAGGTATAGACCCGACGAACTGATTTGTTTCAAGCTCGATGGTCTCTAACTTGAATAGACTGCCCAATACTGTAGGTAGCGTCCCAGTAAAGCTGTTTTTCGCCAGATTCAAAACCTCCAGATGCTTCATATCATATATTAATATCGGAACTTCTCCTTTGAGCTTGTTATTTGAAAGGTCAAGCCGTTTCAAGCCAGATAACTTAGTCAACTCCACTGGAATTTCTCCTTCAAGTTCATTGTTAGCCAGTATGAGTGAATCCAATGCGACTAATTCTGAGAGCTCCGATGGTAGTATACCAGTAAAACTGTTACCACTCATTTGAAGCTCGTTCAAGTGCTTTAACTTTCCCAACTCGGTAGGAATCTCACCAGTTAGATGATTATCATTGACACGCAAGACCTCCAAATGAGACATTAGACCGATCTCGGTGACGAGAGGTCCGCCAAGTTGATTGTCTCCAACATCGAACGTAACTAAGCCTAACTTGGAGAATTCGTGAGGTATATCTCCTTTCAAATCATTCGAAGCCAAATCTAAAGCAATAAGCTGATCCAAACCGCCCAATTCGTAAGGAATGGTCCCCTTGAGCTCATTCCCGGATAAATCTAAATCCCTCAGCTTGACCAAGTCTCCAATAGTATGGGGAATTGTATTTCCAAGCAAATTGTCTGCGAAATGCAGCACTCGCAGTTGAGAGATTTCTCCAATTTCACGAGGGATGGAGCCTCCAATTCGGTTGGCAGTAAAGTTCAAATGCTCGAGTCGATTCAACACACCTATCTCGGAGCTTAAAATCCCGGTAAAGCCATTGTTACTGAAGTCAGCATATGTCAAATGTGGAAGCGTTGTGTAGATCTCATTGCATATCAAACCATGCATATTGTTGTCTTTCAGTTCAATACGAGAAACATCGCCGTCTGACTTCTCATTGCTCCCAACATCATCAGTATTGCAGGTAATTCCTTTCCAATCACATACACCCTTTTCCGTCATCCAATTATCATGCTGTGTCCAAACACTTGTGCCATTATTATCCGCTAATCTGCGCCGACGACGATGATTATCACCTTCTTTTTGAGAATACTCTGCCGGTATATGCCATTCGTATTCTGTTTCAGTAGTACTGAACCAAAGAGTTGCTAAACCGTATCTTTGAGCAATAAACTCACTCCACGGGTGAATTTGTCGCGCATCGTCATCTGCAAGCCATTTCAATGCGGCATATTGGGCTGAATGTATATCATCAAATGCAGATGGGTGTGTCACTCTCAATTTCAAGAGATTTGCCTTGATTGCTTCAAATCTATCTGAATGACTTGTTTCTTTGTCTTTTTTGTACCATTCGTCATCACCTGTGCCATCTTTCAAGTTGGAACCTTGATCTGGTCGAGCTCCAGCGTGTTGTGCATCATTTGATCTAGTAAGTCTCTGTGTCATGAGCACACCGAATGTCACCATGATCCCAATGCAAAGTAAGATAGCTAGAGTACACTTGACTGATCGCTTCAACGAACGTCTGCACTGGTTATTCATCCTGCGTGCATGTAAATCTCCATACTCCTCATCTTCATAGGTCAAGTTTCCTTCTCTATCCAAAACGACGCGGCGTCTCATTTCAATATCTTCGTCTTCCTCGTCTGAACAATTTTCACCATACTCTTTCTCTTCGATTGATGTATGTACACTGACATGTTCGTTTTTACTCAATCTTTGAGCTGCCATACCTAAAAGTCGCTCACCTTCTTCATCTCTGTATTTGCCGCTGGTTGAGCTTCTTACGCTGATGGCATCACCATCAGGCATTGCTTGGCCTCTGCCAAACAGCGGCAATGAACTCCACAACCCTTCGGATACCGGTTCTTGTTGACGCGTGCTGTTATTGATTGCATTCCATCTTGCACTATTGTGCTTGCTCCATTTGCCACCAGGTTGAGTTTGAAGCGACCTTTTGATATCGTGGAGATTAACCTGGAGTTTACCTGTATTGTCGGATCAAAAAACGCATGAATCTATATGTCAGAAATGAGACCCCAACATTCACGCGAACATGTGTCCAAATGTACTCACCGCTAATTCGACTAGCTCCACTTGCAATACTCCCATCATCCCACATAAACTCTTGAGCTGTCTTTTCCATGACAGAAAATCTCGAACCGTTAGGGGCAACACCTGCAGAGTTTTGCGTGTGATACCCTCTTTGGAGTCTCGTCGACACATTGTCACTACTTTCGGTAGAAGAGGGGTTGTTTGCAACAATGTCCATCAACAATTGAGAAATACGGCCCTCGCCCTGCTTCTCCGCAGTGACTGCAGACGGGTCTTGCTTTGTCTCTTCATCTTCGGTGATGGAAGTCATTGATGTCATGGATATGCCTTCCATTTGGGCAGCGTCGTTCATACGCTGCATGGCAGCTTGGCGTTCGCTGCGGCGCTTTTGTTGCTTTGATGAGTTCTCGAAGGATTGCATGAACATGATGGCTCAGATTGATATATGAATATGGTGCAAGAATATTATTATGTGAGATCGTTGTTTGCGTAATTTGTGTTGTGCTTGCTTTCAATCAGCCCTCCCCAACATCTTCGTCTCCTGCAAGACAGACAAATGTGACAGTCGTAAGCTAAAATCACGTCTAAATAACGACTTTTGACCTCATCTGACGACTTCCTAACGACTCAATTAACGACCCTCTTCATTACTATTAAGGACTACGAACGACACCATTACGACCCCTTACGACTATCAATGACACCGGTTACGACCCATAATGACCGACGTCAAAAAGACGTGAATTACTTAACGACTCAATTAACGACTCCGCCAAAATCGCCCACAACCGCCCACCACCTCTCCTCAACAGCTCGCGCCACAGCCAATCTTTTTCATTTGCGACGCGACAACCCCAGATGCAACAATATACCGATGGAGAGGACGGATGGCCACGTTTGAAGACCCCACAGGACCTGCGGGAGTCCGTGTGTGGGGGACTCTCGCCCAGATTCAGGGATTCTTTGGACCGCGTGTTCCTGTTGGCAATATTGAGGGAAGAATTATGGGCATTGATCACTTTGGGGGAAAGGATTTGCAAACCAGATGGATCTTGTTGGTAATGTCAATGATTCTGATTGAATTTTTTGGATGGTATGTTCGATGTTCGACACTGGGGTACTTTGTGCAAGGCTGCCGACGTGTTGGTTGCCTAGGGTACACAGCGTGCGTTTGCCTTTGCTTCTCATTGATTGTTGTTAGCACTGGGAAATAAGAGGATCGCCAATTCCAATCTGGAAGAGTGTGTTATCTTGAATACCATCCCAGGTAAACCGCAAAGAGAAGCTGGTGGAGCTCGGTGTTAGACCATTGCTTTCTCAGACTCTTCAACATTCACGCCACGCAGTATTTCAGCTCTGTTGAAGTAAATGAGATCGACTTTTGGGGGAATGGCACATGTTGGCCGGGGGTTGCCAATGTTGAAATGTAACGATGCTTCTGATGGCAACCATTGGGGATGAATGCTAGATTTATTGAAGACCGGATGTCTTTTACACTACATGTATTATGATTGATAGCTCAGCAATGAAATAAACACAATGTTACATCTTTTTGAAAGGTTTTCCAACAGTAAGCAGGCCAGTAGTTACGGTGCATACTGGTGGAAAAAACCAGTGCGTTTGATCGCCATAGATTTTGACCTAAAATAATAACAAGAATACACAAATGCAAAGGCTACATATACTTGAGAAGTACACTAATTTGTTACATCAAATTGGTGTGTTCTCTAGTACACTATTAGGCTACGAGTCTATGTTTACTAATGTGTAAAACGTAGACCCTAAAAGTGTAGCATTTGCGACACTCCTAGGGTGGTTGAGGGTGGGTAAGCTCAAAATCTCTGTCTGATCAAACGTCGTTCTGTATTGCTGTTGGGTGTGTT
>JALLPI010000013.1:0-50488 GCA_036939935.1 Cyclotella atomus | reverse complement strand
CTAAAACAGTAAAACTGTACGTAAGGATATTGTAGTAGACAATACTCCTTATCTATTCATACGTCCACATTGAGTTTAAATGAAGCGAGAATGGTTGAAAAATTGACAGAAGAGCAAAGCCAGCGGCAAGCCACTACGATATCCACTGCATCCAACAGCCCTTGTGCTGTATTGTGTTAGCATTAGCTGTGGCCCGCAATCAATACGCTACTCTCGCTTCGCCACGAGAGGCGTTAACAAGATCTTCGCTGCGCCGCCATGTCGTCCCAAGAATACTCCGCAGCACCCCCAAAACGCAACTCAAACGGCAGCACCAAATCATCCAAATCCACAGCAGCCAAAAAACGAAGGCGGCACCGAGAGCCCGATCGATTAGGATGGCTCGGTGGACCTGAAAGGCCAACCTCTGCCCCTGTTGGTTTGAGTTCGCAGCGAGATGAATTCGAGTTTGGGTCGCAAAGCAGCAGTCGGGATATCACCCCGCGTCCTATGGAGCTTAGCCCTCCAAATTATAATAATCAAGCAGTTGATTTGACGGTTGACAGTGATGATAATAAGAACCCAGAGCTCGATGAAATGAAATATGATCAATGGGAATGCTCTCAGTGCACTTTGTTGAATACAAATGATCCAATGAATTGCACGGTATGCGGTCATCGACGAAGTTCTGTGCGTAAAAAGTCATCAGACAACAAAGATGAGAGACGGTCCAAGGATGCCAAATCAAATGGAAATGGAAAGAGAGCCAATAGTCACCAACTGACAGGCAAACAAAAGAAAAACTCCAAACAATCATCTATCAAAGAGAAATCTCAGTTATGGAAATGGACACAATCGCAATCCTCTCAAACGACAAAGTCAAAGAAGCAATCTGCGAAATTGTCCACAAAGAAGCTGACATCCAACTCCGCAGAAACATCCACAGACCTATGGATCGATAAACATTTTCCAAAAACCTCAACCGATCTATGTATAGCACCCAAAAAGATTGAAGAAGTTCGAACATGGCTCCTCTCTCATATACAGGCTCGTCAACACCGACGCAATACCAATGGCAGCTGCAGTTCTGCTTACGAAGCGCCCCCATCTCAGCTAATGATCCTAGTAGGATCTCCTGGCGTCGGGAAATCGACATTATTACACGTATTGGCAAAAGAGTTGAAGTTGAATGTACTAAAATGGAATGATATCCATACAGACTATATAAGTGCATCGAGAGGAGAGGAGTATGTCCCATATCAAAGTCAGTTGGCTTCGTTTGAAGAGTTTTTAGTTGGTGTTGGGACTGGTATGGATTCTCTTGATGACAAAGTTGGAGAGGAGGGGTTTGATGGCTCTGTTATTTTGATTGAGGAGGTGAGAAATCGAATTGTAATTGTTGGTTTTGTATGGAGTATATGCCAACCTCATGTTACACTGCTATCATACAGATTCCGAACCTATACAATCAAGAAGCTGCACAATCATTTAGGTAAGATTGCACCTGAAATCTCTTCAGATAAAAAAAGATGACTTCTAAACAACATTGTCACGTGCGGTCTAAACAATAGAAATATCATGGAGAAGCACATCCAACAATCAAAAGTACCCACAGTATTCATCTTCAGTGATGTATCCGAAGGCAAACACAAACCAGAAGATTTAGAACGATTGATACCCAACCGTCTGTTGTACTCCTTATCAGTCCAAATTCTACCAATACAACCAGTGACCAAAGCAAAGATGAAGAAATGTATAGAATGTATAGCCAAGTCGGAAGGATTGGGCCGAGTTCCTACAGACTTTATAGAAGAACTGCACTTGTCAAGTGGTGGTGATTTGAGGCATGCGATATTTGCACTTCAGTTTCAATATGCCAAAAGGGGCAACAGCTTGGGTTCCAATAGCGTCACGAAGAGAGATGTGAAGCTTTCGTCATTCCACGCATTGGGAAAATTGCTCTATGCAAAGCGAACACCCAAGGTGGACGACTTTAGTGATGACTTTCCGCCTTCTCCATCCTCTTCAAAATCAAAATTACCTCTCGAGAAATGGGAGGACGGTAGAGGTCAATTAGAATTCGTACCAGAGGAAGTGCTTGGTAAAACTGACATGAGCATTGGTTCTGCCATCTCATTCCTCTCCTACCACAGTCCAGACTACTTCACTGACATCACGGAACTTTCTCGGGCATTTGATCACATATCAGATGCAGGTAGCTTCTTAGATAGGTATGGTTCCGCAGAAGGGCCATATCCCATGGACTACGCCTCATCATTGGGAGGCAGAGCCATTGCCGATTCGAATAGACACCCAGCTCCTAACCAATTTCGCCATTTATCTGCTCCAAAAGTGTTTGAAGTGATGAAGAAGTGCAGAGATAATGACGTCAAGATGGATCAGCTGCGCAAGAGGCTGTCTGTTGGAAGCCAACAAATTGCTCTCGGTGAAAATATCGGATCAGCTCAACAGTTTGTGACTGATAGTCTTTCCTATTTGAAGAATATTATACCTCAAGGTAAGCACTCGGTACTTCTTCCTTGAAGCAAAATTGACTCGGCTAGAATTCACATCTGACCCTTGACTTTGATTAGATGTCAATTATGCATTAGCAAACCTACATTCCTATGCAAGAGAAACAACTGTAAATCTATCAGAGCCAGACCACATTACAATCGACCAGATCCAGCAGGAGCAGGAGGATATCCTAAAGGATGATGACTTGGTAGACGATGATAATGATGACTGGTGAAATAATGTGCATATAATAACACGATGTTGTGAATAAGAAATATCTAGGTTCAGTAGATATGAATACGCATTGATAGTTCAGTGCAAATCTACACGGGTATTCCCAAGATCACATCCCAAATCTACCGTCATCTCGATCCTCAACAAGGTAAATATCATCCAGCTCCAGATCCTCATCGGCCGGCACTCCATCTCTCGGAATCACAACAGGGCTGCCTTTCGCATAACCACGAGCCCTCCGTAACTTCTTCTCATACCTAGCCCTCCTCTCGCAATTAATCACAAATCCCTGCAGTGAATCCAACACCAAATGCTCATAGATACCTTGTCTATCCGTGTCAGATTCTCCACTACTCTCACCGAGAGAAACCACCGAAGCATTCGGATTAGAATTGTAATACTTGGAATCTTTCCAACCCCCATTGGCATACAGTGCAATATGATTGTTGTATCCGTTCTCAAACCCGTGCGAATTTCCAGATTGCCATAACCTCTTTGGAAATTTGCGAAATTCTTCCGTTAACGGTTGGCAGAGGAGGTCGGAGACCATAGATCGACCAGGCACCAATGGTATCTGGGGCGATATCCATTGAGGTGGGGGTAATATCATTTCATTGGAATCTGACTTGACTGGATAGAAAATATCCGATTCAATTGCCAATATGGATAGTCCCCCGGCTAGCATGGTCGATAATGCCGTATGCATCAGTAACCCCGACGATGATGTGTTGTAATTCCGTGTCTGCTGGTAAGAAGTACCGGGAGCATTGTCAAATTTGTATCCTCCAGATCTGGAAGCGTATCGACTCAATCCAAATCCTCCAATGCGTCTCCATCTCAGGAGAGTGAGGCTGAGCATACCGCATCCCAAACCGAATAGCGCGCTGTTTTTGATATTCGTCCATTCGTGTTGAGATGCCTCGTCTAATATCTTGTCTTCGGTGGCGTAATGCTCTGGGTTGTCGGTGTGTGTCATGATTTCGGTGGCGTGAGATAAGAGAATTTCGGCTGCGTAGTCGTCGAAATGGTAGTAGATTTCTTCGTAGTCTCTTTCATTGTAGGATGGACGGGGGGTGTGGTAGGGCGATGGTGGGGGTGGGGTGATCATTATTTTAGTTCTTCAGTATGTACGTCCTCTCTCACTTTCTTTTCAGTACTTGATCTGTGTTTACACTATATTCATATTCATTTCCAAACAGATGGTTAGGTGATCATCATAGATCAACATCTATCTTTGCAACGACAGTATTTGTAAAGATAAATTCCATACAACTCACAACAAGTTCAAGTAAGATAGGAAGAGGGAAGAGGGCAAGAGAGGGGGAGGGAAAAATGAGATGAGTGTACCTTTCAAGTCATTGAAATTAAGAGTCGCGCGTTTCGAGTCTCATCCACAAAACCTAAAGGTACTAAGGAAGAGAAAGAAAAGTAACTGAATTCCACGTGTACCTTTCAAGTCACAGAAAAATTAAGATTGCCAGGCGTTGTTTATTGTTGGTCATACCATACCTAAGGTAGGTGGCGTTGGATCACAACCTAAAAGAGATCAAACAGAATGTCATCAGAAGGACCTTATTCTCGATACGGGGCCGGAAGCGGTGGCCCCGGCTACGGCGGTGGGGGCGGATACGGTAAGCATTTTGAGAGATAGCCGTTGGTTTTGAGCCCGTTTGCTTGAATACCTAGAGCTCATCGACCAATCTTTCGCAATTGGATTGTTTGCAATGTATGTAGGCGGAGGAGCAGCTCCCGGATATGGTGGCCAATCATACGGAGGGCAAGCCGGTAAGTTCATTCTATTGATTGTTACTATGACAACACGCTCAAACTTTAATGCTGGCAACGAACCTCAAACTTGTCACCTACATCTGTATCAACTGAATCTCAACTCAGGCTACGGCCAAGGCTATGGAGGAGGGGGAGCATCCTACTCGGCACCATCGGGGGGAGCCTATGGACAAAAACCTGGTTATAGTCAGAGTATGGGGACCAATGAAAATTTTGGGGCGGCGAGTGCTCAGGTGCGTTGAAACGATAATATTGAATTGTGACTGTGCAGCTTTAGCAGTCTTGATTCCAATGAAAACGGGCTTGCTGTTTCATTGTGCCCCATACTCATTCTTTACACTGCATATATCCTCAATATCTCAACAACATCTCCAAAGGCCGACGACAGCAAAAAAGGAGGCAAAAAATCCATGGCCCTCCAAGCCCTCAACAAAAACGTAATAATGTGGGCAGGCTTCTTCACCGCCTCCCTCTTCATCTACTTCTTCCTCTCCGGTGGTGACTTCTCCTTCCTCATGACCTACGGTGCCATGTCCCGCATGTTCGGCTTTGGCATACTCAACGTCAAAACATTTACCAGTCGCAGAGCCACCGGCGTGTCGATCAAGACATTGCAGTTGTATTGCCTCGTTTTCTTCTTTAGGCTGTTGAGCATCCTGAGGCACGAGGGATACCTTCCCTATGACAAATCGGGGGATTGGCTTTATCACTTGATTGAGCTTTCGTCGCTGTTGTTTACGGCCACGGCATTGTGGGGGTGTATGTTCCCGTTCAAGGGGACCTATCAGCAGGATTTGGATAAGTTTGGTGAAATGAATGTCCCTCCTGGTTTTGGGGCGGTGTATTTGGCGGTGCCCGTTTTGATCCTTGCTATTGTGGTCCATCCCAATCTCAATAGTGATTTCCTTAGTGATGTGGCGTGGACGTATGCAATGTATCTTGAGTCGGTTTCGCTGGTGCCTCAATTATTCATGTTTCAAAAGCAACAATCGGGGGTTGTGGAGCTTCTTACGGCCCATTTTGTTGCCGCCTTGGGATTCGGTAGGATTTTGGAATTCATGTTTTGGATCTACAGTTACCATGAGCTTGCTACTAGTGCAGGGTCGAAGCTTCCTGGGTACTTGGCGCTATTCTCGCAGTTTATGCAATTGGTGCTCATGCTTGACTTCTTTTGGTACTATTACCTGGCTGTTAAGAATGCAACACCGCTTGTTCTGCCTTCACACGGGGCTGCAATGGGCATAGTGTAAACAAACCAAAGAGAAGGATTTTGCAACAAAGTTGAGAGGAGCCGGAGCGGAATGATGAAGGGCGATATGGTTTTGTGAATGCACAAAAAAGTAGGAAATTGGAGTTGAATGTCGAGTAAGCGTATGAAATACTGCATTGATGATGAGATAGAAGGAAAAGCCCGCAGACATCTAATCTTTCATCCGTGTTTCTCTAGAGAAAACACTCTTCTACTATCATCTACTTTGGTTTGAGGTTGTGCTTGATTTGGATCATCTTGATTCTTGCCTCCTCTCTTTTGGCTATCTCCTCTTTGTTGGCAGACCGCCGTTTTTCCAGTTTGGCGGCTTGTCTTCTCTTTTCAGCTATCTCTGCAGCTTTTCTGTCGTTCTTACTATGGCCATTTGTCTTTTCAAGCTCAATCAAGGCCTTTAGCCTCTTCTCTTCCTCGAGTATCTTTCTCTTCTCTTTCCTCAACTCATCTAGCTCGTTTGGCTCCTGCAATGCTCGCAAAATGATTTCATTCTTGGCTTGCTCTTTTCTCTGTATTGAGACCTGACGTTTCCTTTCAATTGATCGCTCCTCGTCGATGCGTTCACTTTCTGCAACAAGATCCACGAGAAATGGACTTCGTTTGGACTTGGGTGTCTTGTTTGATCGCTTCGAGTCAGGTGTATATGGAGTCAGTGACATCGTTCTACCATATACCGCTCACGCGGCTTGTTTCATATTGAAGATGCTGCTTCGAAATCACGTACTGATAAGGCCTGGATACTGGCCTCTGCATTCTGCATTCAATGTTCCATGTTATTTTTAAAATGAAATATGATGCTGGCTTCTCATATGCCTCGCATTCAAATCGCCCTTACAAGCAAGGCCTTGATAAATCCCACGCAAACCATCACGTTGTTTGTAATAGAGGCCTTGGTATTGAGACACAAGTACCACAAAGAAAACGGTCACAAGCATTCCCGCTTCCAACGATCATCTTTCGTGATGTACACAATGGCGAGTTCTCTGCTTACAAAGATTAAGCAACAGAGTTCATGTAGATAATATACACTTTGGTATGAGTAAAAGCAATGCTCAACAGCCAAAAACCTACTCCTTAGGTGACTTTGGGAACGCAGAAGACATGACTGAACTCAATGTCACAGAGGCAAAGCTGCTATCAGTTGGTGATTTTGCTTTCGTTCGAAGATCTGACGGCAGATATTCATATTCAGTCATTGTGGAAGCACCAAAAGCAAGCACTGGCAAGGAACCTTTCATCAAATTTAGGCTTGACCAAAAAGGCTTCACCAAGACTATTCCAATGACATTTTGGGCGGCAAATATCAAGCTTCGCTCAAGACACCTGAACCTATATCAAAGCCCGTTCATTACGAAGTTTCGTGGAGTGACTCGATCAGGCAGATCAAGTCAAAAGACACACGAAAAAGAGGCAAACCACTGACGCAAGAAAAATCTGATGGCCTTCGTAGAAAACAGAAACGCCGAATATCATGTGCTGGCAATCTCCAGCACTCTCAAAAGACTAACTTCTTTCTTTCGGCTCTCGCATCTATCAATCATAACAGCTCGTTTCACACGCAGCCGTAAAAGTCAGTATAGGACATCTTGTTATTGTACTCGAATACGAATGTTGTAATGTAGCTTTAGTTCAAACCAATGACTGCTGGCGCGTCTATGCAGCACATCAAAGAAGACCCGATCTTTCAGCTCTAGCAGTGTCCTCTATCGTTGGAAGACCAGCTGCCTCGTCATCGTAAATGTCATTGATATTATCGCTAGAACCTACACCCATTGTTGCATTGTCAGAAGATCCCCACACAGCCGACAAAGCTGGCAGTTGAATATTCTCGTTTGCAGCTGCTCCTCTTCCAAAGACGGCAAATTTGATTGTCTCACAAACATTCAATACAAACTGAATGAACGCTCCAAATGCTCCAACGATTGCGGGAAGGAGTCCACCAGCACCTCTGCTGACATTTCTCAAGGGAGACCCAGACTCCGGCATTCGGACGAAGCCTGGTTTGGATGTTATTCTTTCTAGTGCCTCCCAAGTTTCTAAGTGTTGCAGATATGCATCCGATGGAAACACTATGTCTAATACACCATGGAGTTGTAATGTACCGAGCAGTATTCCCGACAAGTGACCCAAAAACGAAATGTGCGGCATGACGAACTGCAGCACTACCAACAAAGCCCATGGGTACATTTTAGACGAGACTTGGAACACTCCAAAGACACTCCGTGTTCTATTTGGACTTAAATTGGATTCCAACACTGATAATTGAAATATAACCCCACTGAAACCCAAAGAATGTTGATACATCATCTTTTCGTAGCCAAATATCACATACATCAGCCAAGATGTTGCTGTGTAAATGCTTGAAGTCAACAGTATACCCCATAAAATAGTCAGCCCCATTGTAAAAGTTCCAACCCTATTCTCCAAACTGGTGCCGATGGCCATCGTACTCATCATATTCATCCCAATATGCATCAAGCTCCCATGAAACAATGCCGATGTTATAAATCTATAGTATTCGTGTAGATACAGCACGAGACGGGGACACATTGTATACTCTTGGAGGTTTGGGTCGAATGCCATTTGATAGAGGTAGGTTAGGATGCAGAGCGACATTATGGAAAGGGTTGCAAGTGGTATGCTTGCGAGTGTTTCGGCTGCTCGCGACATTATTGCAAATCCGTCTTTTGAAAATCCAGATGAATCAAGAACTACCTTCGCCTTGGACAAAGGCAGCAGCGGGCAGCTAGCGTCTTGTCAGTTGGTGTGTCAGTTGTATGTCAGGTGCTCTATCTTGTCTTGAGAGAGAGCAGGGGGTGGCGCCAAATTTCCAAATAAGGAAATAAGGCTTTTACCCACTTAATTATCAATGATAGATCTTGGAAAATTGAATAAGGGTGCACGAAATAAGTAGGCATAAGCCAAAACGCCCCTACCAACCACCGCCGCAGCCGGCCACCAACCATCAGAACTCTCTCAATTGTCAGGCACAAGTTGTTGTTGTAGCAACACAAGCCGCCCAGTACTATCATTCAACACAGCAGCCATGCCGCCTCAACACGTCAACCAATTCGAACTCCTCGCTGAGCTCGAATCTCACAATGAGTTCTTTGATTCCGTAGTCAACTCTATCCCTGCCAAACTTTACGTCGCCGGCGCCTCAGACAACGATGTCTACCACTCCAAATATCTCAAGGGTCAAAACAAGGAATCAAAAGAGGCCAAGAGGGCAAGGAGTAAGATTGCGAAGAGGGAGAAGTTTGATCCAGAAAAGATGGAGACTACGCTTCAGGCCAAGCAGAGGATCCAGCGAGAACAGGAGGAGGCGGAGAGCAGTGACGATGATGAGGTCATGATGGATGATGACGATGAGCACGATGAAGAAGCTGCCGCTGATATTCAAAAGCAACACAGTAAAGCAGACAATTCAGCTGCAGGCAACAAGTCGAACGCATCTCGCATCGAAATCCTACGTGCCAAATTACATGCCAAAATTGCAGAAAAACGATCTGTTTCTGGTATAACTGAAGACGGTGCTCCTCCTGCCAATTCTACAACCTCATCAGCCTTGGTGAGCAAACGTGCCGCACGAAGGGCTGAGAAGCGTAAGCGTCAAGAAGCTGCCAAGCAACGAAAGAAGACAGCCCCATCATCGGTTCAGGAGAGGTCTGAACCGCAACGAGTTGTGAACCTGGGTGGTAGCAAGTTTAATGAGCCAACGAAGAAAAAGGCGATTACCTCGGCAGCTGACGACCTTGCCACAATTGATTACCAATCCATTGCTGGTCTGAAGAAGATTGATCCAAAATTTGATGAAAAGAGTTTGAATCCGAAGGTGAAGAAGAAGTCACTTGAGAAGCTGTTGGCTGATGCAGAGAGGAAACAGCAAAGGTTGAAGGAACTTAAAGAGAGCAGTGCTGCGGAAGACAAAGAGAAGGCCAGGAACATTGAGTGGGGAGAGGCTTTGAAAGTTTCAGAGTGAGTTTAAGTTATGCTCCATGTGATGATAGTTTTGTAACCTTGTGTACTCATTTGTATCTATCAATCAAAACAGAGGCAAGAATGCACGCAAAACCGATCCGAAACTCCTCAAAAAGGCACTCAAACGCAAAGCCAAGAAAAAGGCAGCCTCCGCCAAAGCATGGGGAGCACGTCTCGACCAAGCTAAAGATGCATTGGCTAAAAAGCAACAAATCCGCTCTCACAACTTGGAAGCAAGAAAGGCAGGTGGGGCAGTAGGTGCCAATTTGAGTTCAAAAAAGATTGTCGAGAAAGATGAGGACGGTAACAAGGATGGCGAGAAGGCAAAGAGGAGGAGGATGGGACCCCATTCTGGCCATGGCAATAGGGCTGGGTTTGAGGGGAAGAAACAGGGTGGGTTTATCAATGGGGATTCTGCAAAGGGTGGTGCTAAGGGAAAGCAGTAGGATATTTATCATAACAAAATTCTTTAGGTACTTGGTTTTGCAAATAGTATCACACCTCTACAACTGTTGTTTTACGTCGATGCTCAAAGCAAACAGAACTCTTCACTCTCTGCATGACTCAATTAGCTAAGATCAAGATCAAAGAGCTTTGTTGTATTGGATGAACGCAGTGGTTTGAAACGATTCATGAAAATATGAGAACAGTACCTTTATTGATCTATGGTAGGATATGTGTTATATGACATTTCGATCAGCGATTGCGGCTTATTAGATATCTTTTGCAAATGTGACAGGTATGCATCTCAGCACTCCGCTCTCACCAAACACAAGTACGAACCAGAAACCCAAGCCGCAAGATGATGTATTGCATAAGATTGCATAACAAGTCTCATAAAACACACATTCATCGCAAAAACACAGCCGTCTACAAAACAAACACAGAATACAACTGAAGTCTTAACAAATGATGAGCCCAAGCGATCACAGCGCGAATGTTTGCCAAGATGTTGAAAACCCAACGCCACCGGCAGCATCTGCGCCTTCACCTAGGTCAGCGGCAGCAAATGATCCACGTAGGAAATGGAAAATACTTTTCTACGGTACTTTTCTTGTTGCAGTCATTGCATTGTCTGTCACGTTAGGCGTCATCCTGCCAAGAAACCAGGAAGCCTCCATCTCCAACAGCCCGGCCTTGAGTGAAGGAGCAGTGAATAGCAATGATGTAGTCACTCTGGTCGACCCAACCGAAGATAAAGGGACAACAACAGAGAGCACTGACCCTGTTACTACCACTAATGAGGGCTCTACTACTAGTAGCTCTTCACCTGCAATTATATCCACTCCTGGACCGTCTGAAACTTCTGCAGCCATTGCAGATGATGCTTTAACATCTTCGACTTCAAACCCAGAGTCAACATCAACTCCTAATAGTTCTACAGAAAGCTGGACTACCCAATTCGTTCAATCAAATGGTCCTCTTGATGCCAAAGTTCGAATGATTGATCCTTCAGCAGTCAACTCTTACAACAATTGTGATTCACTGAAGGATGATATCATTGAGGCCCTCAAGCATTTTGCTAACTCAATCATAACTAGTGAAGTAACTAATGACTGGTGGGCAAAGTGTGATCCAAATGATCCTAATTGGAATCCTTGGGGAGGCAATTATTACCCGCAGTTTCCTATTGCATATGAAAGTGATGGTGTTGCCATGGAGATGGCAGCCCCTGAGATGGGTTCAGCTGCTAGTGCTCCAACCGCAGCTAAAAGTGAAGACAGCTACCAGACAAATAATCAAGTTGAAGGTGTTGACGAAGCTGACGTTATCAAGTCAGGTGAGTTTACTATCACCGGCACTTATATGCATTGCATGATATACTTCAATTCTTACCTGTTTCGTTTAGATGGAAAGCATGTCTTCGCAGCCTACGGAGATATTCTGTATGCATGGAATGCCACGGACGGAACCACAGGCACATCTATCACCCGCATGCCATACAATGAGACAAACTGCACTGATGGGCCCATCATCGAGCCACTCGTTTATGACTACCAGAATGATGGTGATGCCGTGGCGGAAACTGAATCAAGTTCTGGAAAGAAGGCTCGCCGCGAAAAACAGAATAACCGTGGCACGATGTCAATGCCGTGGTACCCTCCTTGTTACAACCCAAAACCGCAGATACTTGCATTGCTTCTGCATGAAGACCGCCTAACGGCAATCGTTTCAGAGAACAACTACGTGATCATGCCTTATTCTGCAGATTCGCCATCCTTGATCGATGATCATTCAAGCCTGACTATTAAAGTATATGATGTCTCGAACGTGCCATCAGATGGAACTCCTCTCACATTGGTTGGCGAAAGAAAACTGCATGGTAATTTCAATGCCGCGAGGTCAATCGATAATACTGGGGTCGTTATTGCAACAAGCTACGTCAACACGCAAGCCATGGCAAACAGCCTGTATAGGTCTCAGCCTCTGTACTGCGGCCTCAGCAATGAGGAATATGAAGAAAAGGCTTCCTTGATTGCACTGAACAGGTCTGAGTGGTTCGCCGATCAACTGATTAGTGAGCTAGATCTGAACTATGGCTGCGGACAGATCTTCAAGATTAGTGCTATGCAGTCTGGCAATACGTCTGATACAACCAATGGAGATTTGTTGACGAATTTTGTCTCAGTTATGTCATTTGATACTGCGGATGAGTACGTTAATGAAGAGATTCCTATTGCACTTAGTGGGTCCTTTGCGTCCGGATACTTGAGCAATGTTTACGTTGCGCAAGATTTTGTGGCAGCATTAGCTGTCGGGTCAAGCTATAACCCTGATACATCAAGTTGGGATCAGTCAACGTTCGTCTTGGGTTTTGACATCAGTAATCCGACGCCAGTACCTTATTCATTCGGCCAAGTTTCAGGATCGCCTATTAACCAGTACGCAACAGACCTCTTCGAGAACCATCTGCGCATTGCTACAACTGAATGGCAATGGTCTGAAACGGAAGGCAGTACAACAACAAACATAATCTTTGTACTTGATTTACCAAGCGATCCTGAATCTGAGGCAACGATGAAGGTAGTAGGAAAGACTGATCATCTTGGCAAGCCCAACGAGTCCATTTACGCCGTCCGGTTCCAAGGTGATACCGCTTATGTGGTCACGTTCGAGCAAATCGATCCTTTCATTGTCGTAGACATGAATGCTACAGATCCTCATCCTATCGGTGAGCTCGAGGTAAGAGTCAACGTAATCCATGATTCTCATTGGATTCGTCTGCTTACATTTTTTTTCTCTATATGGTAGCTCCCTGGCTTCAGCTCTTATCTGCATCCAATTGAAATTGATGGTAAGAAACTCATGCTTGGAGTTGGACAGGACGTGAATGTAACAACAGGGTGGACAACAGGTGTCAAGATCAGTTTGTTCGATGTTACCGACCGCGAAAATCCAGTTGAAACGGCATCATATGTGGACAAAGATGCATACAGCAATGCCCAGTACGATTTCTATTCCTTTAGATACCTTCCACTGAACCAGAAGCTGATCCTTCCCCAGAGCGAGTACACGTGGGGATCTGACGGAAACTTCGATGGGTTCATTGTATATGATATCACTGCTGACGAGATCACCAAGAGTCACAGCATCTCGCACGCTTCAAGTGCTGATATTTACGGAGGCTGTTGGTACCAAGCCTACATGCCTCCTAGAAGTTTGGTGTTTCAGTCAAAAGTCACGACAATACTTTCACATACAGTTTTGTCTACGGACTTGGACGATGGCTCGCTCGAATGGGAGCTGAACTTGGATGACGGCTTGAACAAGACTGATTGCGGAAGCTACTTCATCAACTATTATTAATGTGTTGATTTGTTAGTTATTGCTTGCGGGAAATAGCTCTGTACCCGTGTGTGTGTTAGAGAATTCTGATGATGTTGTGCTTTTCACTTTACAAGCTATGATGCGCTGTATAATATTCGTATGATAGAAGATTAACCTGATATGTAGAGACCTGTAGTAGAGCAAATAAATTCTTTTTTAGATTAATGCAACCCCTCAAGTACTCAAGCATTGCGATTGTCCCACTCTGCTTGATCCATCCAAGCTGGTTTGTTAACTGCTCCTCGTCCCCTGCCACGTCCCATTGAACGTTGCGAAGGAGGAGCATTACTTTGGTGAGCTGCCGGTGGAGGCGCAAATGAAAATCTTCCATTCATTGCATTTGCAGGAGGTGCCGATACTGATGTAGCCCCAGATGGCCCATTCTCAGCTGCAGTCATCCATGCAGGCCTGTTATCAACATTTCCTCGTCCTCTGCCGGTAGGAATGGTGGGAGCAGCAGGGGTTACAGAGGAAAGAAGGTTTGCAAGATCTGTGTTGTTGAGAGCAATACCAGCCGGCTGAGTGTTTGCAATGGGTGCAGGGGCATGTGAAATTGAGGAAGCACCGACAGGACCAGAACCATTTTCTGCTTGCGTCATCCAAGCAGGTTTATTGACGTGAGCACCTCTGCCACGGCCTCTGCCACCTCCTGCTGCAGAAGGTTGATTACTTGAGTTGCCGGCACTGGATTGCATGTTATCTCTATCCGGACCTCGGAATCTCTTCACGGGACGAACTTCTCCATCTTCGCTACCTCCATCTTCATACGTACGATCTCGTCCGCGGCCAACACGTTCATTCAATCGATCAGAAGGAGGCTTTCTGTCACCACTCTCTTCGTGAGAGAATCTGCATGCGGAGCCATTGCGGCAGCCCCTTAGAGAGAAGAAATACTTGCAAAGACTACGGCTTCCACCACCTCCGCCACGACCAGAATCGTCACGATCACGCTTCCTTCTATCATCAAAGCGATCTTCATCGCGTCGCTTATCGTCGGCATAACTTCTCGGAAGACCACGATGCTCCCCCGGTGGAGAATCTGACCTATACGAAGACGGCCGACTATCACTCCTCCTCCTCCTCTCCTCAAACTCTCTCCTATCCTCAACAGGACGATCGCTCGACCTATTCGAATACGAAGAAACCCTGCTATCCCTCCTATCATACTCGCTGCCGCGGCGACTGCCCTCGTCACTTCGGGACAAAGATTGACTTGCATCATTGCTACGATACTCATCACGACGATCGTTTTGATATCCGGTGCCAGTGTTTCTCCCAGGTTGATTGTTGCGGATATTTCCCCCATGTGTATAGGGTTGGGTATCCGAACTATCGGTGCGGTCGGGGTATGGCTGACGAGAGGATTGAGAATCGTATGTGGCGGGGCAAGAGGAGTCATAGCTGGGACGGTTTGGATTGAAATCGTATGGCTGGCGATTGTCACGGGAATCATTGGATCTGTAGTCTCTTTCTTGGTCCCTTGAGTTCGAAGTGCATAACTGACGAGAATCATTGTTGTACCCATGAACTCTGGATTGATCTCGTGGTGCATAATTGGAAGGCTGGCGGTTGGACTGAGAATCATACCCACTTCTAGAATCATTTGGGCGATCCCTCGGTTCAAAACGTCGATTCATCTCAGGATCAGCTCGCGGTGGCGGCTGCTGCTCTGGTTCATAGGGTGGGATCTGTCTTCCCCTCAAAGAGGGGCCCCATTGCCTCGTGTCCGTTTTATCCCTATGCAGCAGAATTCTGGCAGTATCACTCAGGGGAGGGCTATCGGTAGGAGGTCGACGACCCCATCCCTCGTTGCTGCCGTCATCTTGCATGATATTGTATGCTGATGCAGAAGCTGGAGCTGAAGCTCTCGCACCCCCACTTGCTGATGCATTGATGACAGCTGGTGCACTTGATTGATGCCTATCATATCCTCCAGAAGAACTGTTGGGGTGATTCCTATCAGCATCAATGCTCCTGAAAGAAGCCACGGCACCAGAACCAGGAGGCTGCCTTCCATCATTGGGATTGCTGCCCCCCATACCATTCGGAGGAGGCATTGATCCACCATTGTTTGAAGAGGCAGCAGAGGGTTTGGCAGGAGAAGCAAGCCCAACCCCAGCTCTCTTTTTCTGACTGTCTTTCAACATTTCCATTCGCTTCTGCTGGGCCGCCTTGCGCCTATCTGCATCAGAATGGCCTGAAGAGTTTGGAGCAGATGCATTATCCGCCTGAGGTGCTGGTGCTGGAGCTTGTACTGAATTGTTCGCCTGCTGAGCTGGAGCCGGCACATCTGTATCGGCGGCTGCCTGTAGCTCACTCAAGGACTTGGCCTTCGCCACTATCGTCGTTTCATATACCATTACAAAATGCTTCTCCGCTAAAAGCAACCGAGCCTTGACGCCATCCATCCCCGAGATCTTACCCGCGTCATCCTCAACAATAGCCTTGGTGGCCTCCAATTGCCTCACTAAATCTATCCCAAATCGAGTTTTGGCCTTGCCTAAATCTGCCTTGCTCTTTACCACCTCATTCAACTCTGTGGCAAATTTAAGCAACTCGATCATCACCTTGATCACTTTATCGGCAGCCCCATTCTCGGCAGAAGAGAGTTTCAATAGGCAGTGGTCCCACCAGATTCCAAATACAATTGCGGCCTTGTTCCCCTTGAATAGTTTGATGTGATCTTTTTTGCCCATGGCACGACAAGCTGATATGATGGCCAACTTTTGATAGTTTGATGGATTGGAGGTGATAGCTTCAATAAAGGCGCGTGCATCGGAGGATGGGGAGAGAGTGAAGCCTCCTTCATCGGTTTGGGTTAGATGGGCGGCGTAGGGGCCGAGATCGTCTTCGCCGTCGGAAGATTCGATGATGCGTCTTGACATTGTTGTGATGGGTGATATGTGTTTATGGCTTGATTGATTGGAATGGTGGGTTTGAGGAGGCCTGTGCTTGCTTGTATTTATTGGAAGTGTGGTGGCATTATTTGATATGTCTTGGCTTGCTGTGGCGGTGGGAGCGTTCTGCCTCTGCAAGTCTGCAATGCTTTGTGGTTTGGGGGCTGGCAAAATGGAAGATATTACCTTTTTTAGTATCATGAATATTAGCTGCCTATAGTTATCTCTTTAATCGTTCATAAAGGTAAAACGGTTTAGACCATAAAGGTAGATCAAGTCAAGATGTGGATTGCATAACTTGTTCTCTGACTCTTTCTACAACAGTCATAACTCATAACACACACTCTCGTGAACGGATAGTTGCAGCAGATAACAAATAATATGGCACCGAGCCGCAAGAGGCCACGCCAAGAAGTCAGCACTTCAGCGCATTGCAATACAGATCAGCTGGCCAAAGACACATCAAATGGTCAAAAGCAGCCAGCAGTATCATTGCTCAACAATCATTTCTACTCCCAACTCCCATCCTATCTCTCTGAAGCATTTTCCGATCTCTACGCCCAAGATGGACTGGTGGTTATGGGCCGTGGCCTAGGCTGGCTTGGACTACTGGCTGCATTCTGTCGATTCTACGGTGACCCTGATGGATATGCTGCTGCAGACTCGGATTTGGATGGAACAAATACTGCCAAAGATGATTTCCATGGAGTGCATACATTTGATGCAGATGGCAAGCGAATAGCATCATGCAACATCAATGCCAAAGAGATTCACCAGACAAATAAAAAGCCACCTCTTATCTTTATACTAAATCTACGTGAAAACGAAAGATCCATCCTCTTATCAACATTATCATCATGGGGCACACCCACCTCCCAATTACCCACACTCATCACCAATGAATCGGGTCAAACCAAGGACAGATCACTATTATATGCACGCGGAGGATTATTCATCATAACATCAAGAATACTCATTGTCGATTTACTAAACGGCACGGCATCACCCAAAGATATAGAGGGGATGCTAGTAGCCCATGCCGAAAAAGTCAACGAAAGCAGCACAGAAGCATTTATACTACGGATATTTCGAGGTCAACAGTATCATTTTGACAATGACGGCTTTGTTAAAGCGTTCAGTGACGATGCTTCGGCTTTGGTCCGTGGTTTTGCCAAGATTGACAAAATTATGAAGTGTTTGCAGGTGCCGAAGCTATATTTGTATCCTCGATTTCATTCCAGTGTAGCAGAGGAGTTGGAGCGGTGTCCGCCTCACGTGGAGGAGTTGCATGTGAGTTTGAGTGAAAGTATGAAGAAGATACAAGGGGCTATTGCCGCTGCTGTGAGGGCTTGTATGAGAGATTTGAGAAGTCGCTGTCCCATGGTGGATTTTACTGAATTGTTCCGTGATGACGATGGTGATGGCAAGCGCAGAAAGGTGGATGTATCTGATGTGAAAAGTGGATTGAACAATAAGCAATGGGAGATCGATATAAAGAAAATTGTATCGACAAACTTTGACATTGTTATATCGAAGCAGTTACAGGGTGATTGGCATCGACTTGGCCCTGCGGTGAAACAACGAATTAGTGATTTGACAAGTTTACGCAAGTTGTTCTATCAATTGATTCAGAGTGACTGTGTATCCTTTTGGAGAACTCTGGAGGGGATCAAGGCGCGTAGTTTAGGACATTCTAGTTGGATTGTAGACAAAGTCGGCGAGAGGCTGTTTGAGCTGGCCAAGGATAGAGTGTATCGCATAAAACCTTCCAATGGCAAATCAGCTGGCAGGCTGAAGCGCGTGCTAGAAGAGAATCCTAAGGAGAGGCTTGTACAGCAAGTGCTAACTGAGATTCAGAATAGATGGGATACCAAGACTGCAGCATCGGACGGTCCACGTAGTGCCAATGTTTTGATGATGGTGAAGGATGGATATACTCTTCGATCTTTACAATCTTTCATTTCACTGGGTAAAGATGCCTCAATGGAAGAACGATGGAGGCGATATCTCAAGATTGTGAATGAAAAGACTAAATCAATACTTGGATCTGTCAATGGAGGCATTGATGCCTTAAGTGAAGAGCAGCGGCTACTGTTTGAGAATGACTTTGCAGATAAGAATGTTGTTGATTTAAACGAGGATCTTCGAGCGCAAGATCGAAAACGAGACCAATATGATAGGAAGCGAAGACACGACAAAATCACTGCTGAAAGAACACGAGGTGCTGTTGATGCAGATGTTATTAGAAACCGAGCACAACTTGACGAAGTGCTTGAAGAGTCAAAGATGGACATCGTGACTGAGGCTGCAGTTGGGCTTCAAGACAATTCAGATGATGAATCCACGGGAAGCTCGTCTTCTGATGAAGATGACCCAGAGCTTGGATATCGAGTCAAACCAGTAGAAGGCTTGAACCTCATCATCCGTGCTTTTGACAAACTTGATGACGGAGAGGCAGAGCTTTTGTTGAAGGATACTATGCCAAGCTACGTGATTCTATTCGACTCTGAACCAAACTTCGTTAGAGCTTTAGAAATCTATTCAAACACCATGCGAGAAATGGATGAAACTGCAGATAAGCTGCAGGTGTTCTTCCTCCTGTATGAGTCTAGTGCCGAGGAATCGTCCTTCCTGCAAACTTTGGATAGAGAAAAGAAGGCTTTTGATAAATTGATTGATCATCAAAAAAGAATGCTAAGCGCAATGCCGACATTCAACAACTTTACTACTCAGGAAATGCAGCAGGCTCGTGGTGGTGCTGATGGGTCTTATGCTGGTGGAACTATGGTAAGTGGATTATGCCGTGTGTTGTGCTACAAACCAGTCGAATCATCTACAAGACATGTGCTCCACCGCAGCCCTTATCAATGGATACTCGCACCGGTGGTGGCAAAAAGGCAGTAAAGGAACGAAGAGACATTGCTGTTGACGTGAGAGAATTTCGATCCTCGTTGCCCTCCATACTTCATCAAGGAGGCATGCGGCTTGCGCCTGTCACGCTAACTGTGGGTGATTTTGTATTATCAAATGTACATTGCGTTGAACGAAAGAGCATCAGTGATTTGTTTGGTAGCTTTGCCAGCGGCCGTTTGTATTCTCAGGTAAGGTTGTATATTTTAGCCATGATATATTGGTATACCTGGTGTCTAAGACACCCATTCAACGACAGGCTGAAGCAATGTCAAAGTATTACAAATGGTAAGTAACACGTATCATATGATGATTCGCAGCATTTCTTTACTGCAACCCACAAGATTTATAATATGAATATTTTCTCTCTTTAATCATAGCCCGTGTTTACTAATTGAATTCGATCCTGAAAAGACTTTTGAGCTACAGGCGAAACATGACCTTGGAGGTGACATAAAAATGGATTCCATTTGCTCGAAGTTGGCCCTGGTAGGTGCTCTTTTCTATTTGAATTATAGAGAGATTATATGTCCTTACTATTTCTAACAAGCCCATTGACATGGAAATAATTAGCTGGTCATGCACTTTCCAAAGCTTCGCATCTTGTGGTCTCGATCTCCTCACGAGACTCTTAAGCTCTTCAAGAATCTGAAAAGGTATGCAATGTCATAATATGCATATTTATGTAGACAGCATCGATGCTACTTACATCTCTTTGGCCTGTTAGAAATCATCAAGAGGTCGATGTGGACAAAGCTGTAGAAATCGGTAACAATGAGTCATTAGACGATCTGCTATTTGGAGCTGATGGTTACGATGAGGATGAGGATAATGACGACAGGAACGAGACAGCTCAACGTATGCTACTAAGATTACCTGGTGTGACGCCTCATAACGCGAGGAAGATAATGAGTGAGGTTGATTCAATTGCTGATCTAGCAGAATTATCCCGAGACGAGCTGAAGTCAATGATCGGCCCAGTTGCAGGGCAAAAGCTCTTTACGTTCTTTCGGCAGAGATTTAATGCATAGCATTCTCAGCCATTTCTATATTGCCCAGTGTACATGCTACCACATGGTGATCATCTGGCAAACCAGCTTCTCTATATTTGCTCAAGCTTGTCCTGAGGTAGCAATAAATATTAATTAGACCATGAACTAATTATTAATCGATAACCTATCAAATGCGCTTACCTCCATTTCTGAAGTGCATCTCTATATTCGCCTTTTGCTGCATACATGCATCCTATTTGATGCAATGTCTGAGGAGTTTAAGAATGCAGAAACAGTTGTCAGTATTGATATTATACTCATTGATGTTGGGGGCGAGTTTGATGCATCGTACCTGAGCCTCCAGCTTAGGATCACTTTTATGTCGAGAACTAATGTCGAGAGATTTGTTGTAGCAATCACTTGCCCTCTCGTTGTCGCCCTTAGCCGCATAAATTATGCCCATCGAAAACAAACTCCTTGCCAGCTCCATACTGTCATTATTCTGCAGTCTTCGTATTCTCAGACCTTCTCGCAAGGCTTCTAATGCATTTTCGTTGTCGCCCAGCTTTTGATAGAGTGCAGCAATATCATCCAAACTTGATGCCACCTCAGGATGGTCATTGCCAAGGTTCAGTTTTTGCACCGCAATCGCCAACTTGTGGTTCTTCATGGCCTCAATGGTATTATTCTTTGCGTCGGCAACGTAGCCAAGCGAGTGAAAACAGTTTGCGACGCTGGGGTGATTCTTGCCGACAGACATGTAGTAAGCGCCGAGCGCCACCGTAAGATTATTGAATGCGATATCAAGCTTGCCTCCCAAACGATTTATCTCCCCGATTCGGTATAGAATGTCGGCAGTTCTTTCGTCTTGTGCATCTACAGACTGGCGCAGTTTTAAGCTCTCTCTTAATGATTCGAGGGTTGAAGAGTACTGTTTTCTAGATTGATAAATGAGCCCAATCTCGTACAGCGTATCACTTATATCCAGTTTATTTCCGTCGGTCTGTCTTCTGATTTCAAGGCACTCTGTGAAATAGTTGAGAGCCTCGTTGCTGTCTCGCTTAGAGAAGATTCGTGCATACTGAAACATTGCCTTGGCCAATCTTTCATCTGAATCGCCCTTTGATTTCGCTAGAAAGATGCATTGCTCGAGTAACATTACAGCACCATCATTCTTCATTGATGAGTTGATCTTGGCCGTTACAAGATCAAACCCAGTAGATATCCATTCGTCAGAATCAGTCCCATTGGTTCGTTCGTGGTAGGTGAGACATGACTCCAGCGCGTCAACTGCAGAGACGTACTCTTCAATTTTCAGATAGGCAGTACCAAGTAACTGTTTAAGCTCAAATGTTTTCGCTTCATCTTGTTCGATAGTGTCTAAAGATTGCTGATAGCACGAAATAGCAGCTGTGTAATCGTCTTGTGCTTCGTACACTTTTCCAAGACGAGTCAATACCTCGGCTATCTCGACTGATCCTGCCGAGAGTAGTAAACGTCTAATGCGGAGGGCTTCCATAAAACACTTCAAGGCCACATCAAGTTTAAGCCGTCTGTATTGTATAGAACCGACTTCGATCAGCAGATTTGCATTCTTCAGGTTATCTTTTTGGTAATGCATTTTATGCAACCGCTTGACTTCTTTGAATGTGCTCAAAGCTTTTTCTAGGTCGCTAGTTGATACTTGTATTTTTCCAATCTCCATCAATACATTAGCGCAAGCAACGTGGTCTGGACCCAAACTAGCCTTCTTGATGTCAAGACTTTGCTCATAAGAAGATTGAGCTCTTGCCAAATCACCAGTTACAGAGTAAGCGTGTCCGAGCAAATCTAGCACGTCACTCCTCATTAGCTCGCAGTCTGGCATTAGCTTGTATGACGACAGAGCAGATTCTAGTAGAGCGATAGCGTCAAAATAGCGACATCTCTTAATGAAAGCGGACGCAAGAATGTGCCTAGATTCAGCAAGAGATGCGGTAGAACTAGTTGCGCTGGCCACTTTAATTGCCAATGATCTTTCAAGACAATCGATGCATTCGTCTATCTTTCCTTGATGAAAATATATCTTGCCAATGCTTGATGGTAAAATTGAGTGCAGTTGGGATGTTAAGTTGCAAGAGCGTATGCAGAGAGAGACACATGCTTACTCACTTGTGCAGTGAAAATCCAACATCCAAATGATCCGCTCCAAGCTTCTCCCTTCTAGTCTCCATTGATGATTGAAAGAAGCCTAGAGCTTCATCAGACTGGTTAAGTTGCAGTAACGCCAATGCAATACAATGTTCAGTTTTGGCAACAGATAAGTCTCTAGGAGAAAGGAGTGCCTTCTTGATCTTTAGACTGTCACGGTAAGATATCACACTCTTCTTGTAGTCACCTAAAAGCACAATGTAGATGGTGTTAGATTCTTTGACAAGGTAACACTCACACTAGAACGCCAGGCGGTCTTCACCTTTTTTGCTCTGGCAGTTTCCAATGCTATGTAGCAAATCTGCATGACAAGCAGATTGCTTAGGCACGCCCGAATCCTTCCGAAGAGTGAGCACCAATGCTTTCGAGAAACACGATAGTGCCTTTTCATTTGAGGAAGATCGCACGTGGACATTTCCCATTGCTGTCAAACAAGATATGATGTTGATATAGTCGTTCACTTCTTTGAACACATCCATTGCCTCTTGGTAGTAGAGCAACGCCTTGATTGGCTTGCTCAGTTTGTGATCATAGAGCATCCCTATTTCCATCAGATACATTCCGACTTGAGTGAACTTAATGTTGTCTAGGGTCCCATCGTCATCACGAGAGATCAACTTGGTGAGAGCGACAAGATCTTCATAAACACGTATTAGCTTTGCTGTTTGGTCTGTATCTGCAGTTGCTGCCATGGCACGTCGCCGTTTCAGTACTTGCTCAGAGAACTGCAGGGCGCGTTCGAATTGGCCTGTCATCCTGTAAACATTGGCAATGCAATGGATTGATTCGCATAGGTTGTTTAAGCCTTCAATATCGTGTGGGCCTTTGATATTCGCCCTCCGACTGAGCATCGCCTCTTTGAAGTGAGATAGACTTGATGGGTACATCTCCAGATCACTGCATATGATTCCCAGATTCTGGAGAATTTCACTGCACTCATGGTGGTGGTACCCAAGAGCAGAAACTTTTATCTGATGTGCGCTAGTAAAGTTGAGACGAGCCTCGTTCAATTCCTTTCTTTCTCTATGAATATTGCCAATCCAGCACAGACTATCGGCGACTGATATATCATTCTCTCCAAGTGCTGCCTTTCGTATGGACAAAGACTTTTTCTAGTCGAGCAAAAGAGAACATGTGCTTAGAAGAAGATCATAATTGAAATTGGTGATCAGATGCATTCACTATCATACTCACCAGACACTTCATGGCAACTACGTAGTCTGACTGTGCAAAGTACATTATGCTGCGTAATAATTATCATTGAATGATTAAGATCAATCATGAACGAATGATACACGTGCAATGATAGTACACTTACCCAATGTTGTGAAGGACTCTTGCGATGGAAGGATGATCGTATCCGAGCGTTTTCTTGTAGATTTTTAATGCCTGCTCGTAGAACTTTTGACTCAAGGCATAGCTTCGACATCGTTGGTAGGAGCAACCAAGGGCATCTGTGAGGCAAATGGGCGGCGATTGTAAGTCTATGAAATACCTTAGGTTCAAAGATGAAATGTTGTTTCGAATACTTACACAACGTATCTGCAATGGATTTGTGGTTTTGGTTTTCACCGAATGCATCTGTCCTAAATGTAAGGGCTTGTTCATATTGCTTAATTTCTTCTGTAACATTGTCTCCTATATTGCCTAGTGATTCTCCCAGCAGATGAAAGCAGCTTCCGAGTTCCTTCTTTATTCCACGCGCCTTAGTGTCGGGAGAGATGCTGTTGGCGTGATTTAAAAGAACTGTCGACATTTTGCAAAGCGGCTGGATGCAGTGTCGTTTTTTACTTGGGCTTGAATCTGCGATTCCCATGCGTGATTTCGATGTAACCATCCGTGTGCATTCCCAACAGTGAGACTGAACCGCCCTTAACAGGCCCGTACTCTTTAAACGAGCTTGGCAGAATTTTTCATGCAGAAGTAGACGTTCTGCCTCATCCAATCGGTCACATGATAATAAGTGGTGAATAGCATGTCGACATGAGTACCACAACTGTGAACTTTCGTCAGTGCTGGGTGTTTCTTTGCTTAGCAATGCATCAATGTGGGTGAGCACCAACTTGCCAAGAACATCATGGCATTTATTCACTAATCTTTCATCCAACATCGTCGAGGTTTCTTCTTTGAGAACACCATTCAAAGCCCCTTCCTCTATGCCTATAAAGAATGAAAGATCCGAAGAGATTTCACCATTGAAAGCAACAATGTCGGCTCCGTAAACCGTTATAAGACCGCATTTTCGGAGTGAATTGCACATGTAGTTGCAAAGTGCGAAGTCGGTTTCAGAAACGGTGATGCATAGTGCAGATGCTGGAGAGGGGATACCAGTGAGAGTTGATAAATCTGGGTGGTTTGTCACAATCCAAGAATAAACTGCCCGACAACGATTTATCGTAGGGCTATTTGTATTCAACAGGTGCGCCCAAGCCTCGTAGACAAATGCTAACGGTACAATAAGCGCAGGTTCTGTACTATTGGGATAGCTGCTGTCTTCTTCTGAACAGATTTGTGCACTCGGCAAGTGGTCTTCGTCATTCAATTTAGTCCAAGGTTTGACATTGGAAAGACCTACTGTGGCGCTGCGTGATTGCACGGGTACTTGAGTTACTGTCCGTAACGACGTTTCAGTATGCCACAATGATATCATCAAACGATGGCAAAGCTCAAAACCCAGTCTAAATACTTTGACTTCGTCGTCATCAGATGACGAGAACTCGCCTTCTGGAAGAGGGATGTCAAGTAATGATGATCCATATGCTCCAACTCCATTAGGATGTAACGCTTTTGACTCTTCAGTTTCGCTTTGCGACTTCTCTAGCACATCTGGCATGATATCATGGTTCGAATCATTATTCTGGGGCAGATGTTCCGAATCTGGCGTGGCAGCTTCAGATGATAGGTCATTCAAATCAGGAGGTGCAGCAGAAGGATCCATTGGAACTAGTACATCTTCTTCAGAGTAAATGCTATCACGTGCCGTGATATTTGTGACGATAGGAGTATCGGGTTCATCCAATATTTCTTCACTGCTCAGTGCCTCAGTGGGTGTGCTCGAAAAGGACGACATGAGAATGTCCCCACGGTCATGTTTGATTTCAGGTTTCATTTGCTGCAATTCTTCATCATGTGGCTTACTGTCTAGTGATTGATGCGCCTCACTCTGTTTTGCAACGTCCACTGTTGATGTCATGTTTGATTCTATCGGTGCAACGTCGTGTTGGTCCTTGGCTCTGTCAACGTCCTTTATATCTTCTACAGCTTGCTCGTCTGCTGATGCGTTGACAACTTCTTCAGTACTATTATCAAGAGAAGAAGTCTGAGTTGCTGCTGCTGCTGCTGCTGCTGCACTTTTGCTGTTGGTCATGCCGGAGCCCTTCACATCTTGTACAGCTCGAACGTCTACTGATGCGTTCGCAACTTCACAAGTTTCGTTTTCAGTAGCAGTATATCGCAATGTTGCTACATGCACATCAGGGACTGGAGAATTGTCAATCAGGGAGATGTTCGCATCTTCTACAATTGGTATGTTTGGTGCTGGATCGATGACATCAATGAGGTCTGTTTCTTGAGCAGTAACATTATGTACAACAGGAGGCACATCAGTGACTAAAGAATAAGCAACAACATCGTCATTGAGCTCATTCTCAATCTCTGCAAGCAGATCTGCCATTTCGTCTGATTCTGAAGCATCTACAGCTGCAGCTGCTTGATAATTAGTTGTTTGAGATTCGACATGCTCAATGTTGGATAGCACTTCTGCTGTGTTTGTTTCAACAGATTGTGCAGCTGCTGTATTGTTCCCTGTCTCTGCTAATGACTTTGTACCGAGTATTGGTTCAGGAACAGATGAAACATTCTCTGGTAACCTAGGTGTTGAATCTGACAAATCATCCGGTTTCACCTCATTTGCTGTCAAAACTTGTGATCTCGTTGTAGGTGCACCTGAAATGACATCTGATTCTTTTACAGATACTTCTGTCGACTGTGCACATGCAGCTGTTCCTCTTTGATTATCTGTACCCTGATCCCGATTAGATGTCTCATTTGACACTGCATTTGGAGATAACTCTGAGATTGCTACCTTCTCGATTGGACTGGCTGCCAAGTTTTCATCTGATTCTATCAGTGCCGGAGCTACCTTCACCGTTCGCGCATTTGTCGCATCTAGATTCGCTGCAGATTTACAGGCCTCTTTTGCAAAAACAGTCTTCTCCTCAACAACTTCAGTCGGTGCAGATTCTTTGGCAGAATCACCAACAGTTTCTTTTGATTCTGTCTTGTCTACATCAGATCCAACAGGACAAACGGGCAACAACCTCTTCTCCAAACTCAACACATCCACAGCAAACTTCACCAACTCCTCCCTCCCCAACCGTAACCCTTCTCTACTGCCCTCATTCTCATTATCAAACTTTAAACATCTCTTATCACCCAATCCCTGAGCAACAAAGCCACATGCTTCAAGGTAGGCAATACATCCTTCCCATTGTCCGGCTCGTTTCCAGAATGCTGGATTGGATATCTTGATTTTGCGAAGTTTGGGATTAGAGCATGATGAGTCCGATAAGATGTTGTCGAGGACGCGGAGGATGGTTAGGATGCAGGCTTGTTGGGTTTGGTGCGGATAGGGGGTGAGAGTGGTGGAGAGGGTGGTGAGGTATGGTGAGAATTCGTTTGGTGTGCTCATTTTCATTTGTGTTGGTTTGACGGTACATCGATCGTCTCATTCTCGGACTTTTCGAAAATGATCTCAAAAGGAAAAAGGAAGATGAATGATGACCTAAACGGTCATACCTTTAATGGTCAAAAGATTTTGATCTCATCTCACTCTCAGCCTCCGTTATCAACGTTCATGACATTCAACGTTACGTCCCTGCTCTTCGCCATTCTACCTTCAAATATCAATGCATGGACCGCCTCTCCTAAATCTCGCATCAAACCTACACAAACAATCATGCCAACCGATGACCCATCCAATCTCCTCCCAATCCTCTCGCACGCAATACCCACAATCCAATCCTACTCCCATCTCGACAACATAGTCCAAGGAAATGCCGAGGGAACACGCATCCTCGCTCGACATTCCAGTTCGATATCCGAGGGTGAAGCCGCACTCAATGAAAATGACACATCCGACCTGGAAGAAACGGAATTGTTCCTAAAACGCATCGATGCCAAGGCTTATATGCACAAAAGTTGGACGGATATGAGACGAACATTGGTTTATTTGCGTACGGAGGTTCGATTCTATAAAGAGTTTGTTCCGCTGCTTTGCGATGGTAACGATGCGTTGAGTGGTATGATTCCTAATTGTCATCATGCCGATTACGATTTGCAAGGGTTGGTTGAGGATGATTCATCGGCTACCGATGTGAATGCACCTCCTTCTGTCGGTGTGGATAAACTTCAACACGGTTTAGAAGGCAAAGGTGGGCATATTCTATTGCAATCTCTATCGCCGTCGCATGGATACTATCAAAATTCTCCGATATCTGTGCAAGAATCTTTGTTGTGTCTGCGGGCTGTGGCTGAGCTTCACTCCTCTGCCTGGGGCAACAATTCACTGCTGACTCAAATATCTGATCGGTTATCAAGTGCCGGTGGATCATATCACCTGAGATTTCGCAATCCAAAAGAATTGCAGAATATGGTATCGAGCTGGGAGGCGTTTAGAAACAACTTTGTAGGTATGGATGAGACCAAGATTCTGGCGAAAGAAAGTGTAGTGAGATTGGGAATGAGAGTGTTTGCTATGGCAGAATATGTTTCGGATCAGTTGAGTCCTTCTGTGGATGATGAATATGCTACATTGGTCCATGGTGATTATAAAGCAATGGTGGGGTTGAAGATGTATTCAGTTGAAACAACTCTAAACTACATGACTAACTATCCTCATCTGCCACTGAAATTGCAGAATGTATTTTTGCCTGCAACGTCAAATGATGAGTGCACATCAGAAAACAGCAATACTGCTGATGAAAAAGCAATTATGATTGACTTCAGCTGTGTCGGCATAGGCTACGGTATGAGTGACGTCGCAATGCATATTGTCCACGCAGTACTTCCTGCTGACTTGGAGAATGGGCAAGAAGAATATTTGGTGGAACAATATACATTAGCATTGGAAAAAGCAATGACTAAAAAAAGCAAAGATAAGTGGAAGTTTCCGAGAGAAGTGGCACAGAGGCAGTATCAATTAGCATGCATTGATTACCTGCGCTTCATCATGGGTAGATTTTGGAAGAGTGCTACACCCGAATCATTTGAAAAGAAGAAGAATAGCAAGAACACAACTTTGATAAACAGGGATGTCAAGGCAGCAATGGCATTCATTGAGAAGGTTGATAGAAATCTTGAAGTGTTTGAGAATGAAAAGATGATAAGTTAATAAAACTAGTTACTACAATGCAGCAAGCTAAGGAGTATTGTCTACAACAGAACCTCTAAGTACATTTCATTTAGTTTTGATTCCATTTCAAACTCAGCAGATTATGCATGAATTGTTTTGGTACTTTGTATTGTACTCAGAGTTTAGCAAACCCCAAACACCCCAGAGGTGGTGAACCTCGACTGATTGTGAACCTCAGCAATCAGTGCTTTTTTGCAATGTGACTAGAATGTTCTTCCTAAAATAGGCCTAGGTGCTGTTGGGTTTGAGCTTTTGGTTCTTTTTTATTACTTTCTAAGAGAAACAGAGAGATAATTTGTGGAAAGAGAGCTGTCAATATCTCTGTGCTCATGCTCACATCATTTTTCGGGTCGTCACACAGGATATTGGGTTAGACCTTAAGAAGTAATTCAACTGCACATGGTGCTGCGAACCATCTAGATTTTTGATCGGACTTGTTTGAGCAACAGGGATGATTTTGGTCAAACCACTGTCATTACAGGAATGACATGATCCAAATGGGCAGTGCAAAGATGTTTGGCCCATTACAATATCATTTTTACGACCTATATAGAGAATAATATCAGACATCCCTACCTGGTGTATCTCGATTCAATTATTTGCTTCCAATCCCACTTCCCAAAAATGAGAAAACATTATAACACTCAAAAAGAAGAAATGGTGTCTATTCGAGAGCAACATACTGTCTAGGTCATGCTGTGCCCTTTTTGGAGAAGCCTTGGGTGAAAAATGAGCACAAGACCACTGTGACAGACAGCTGCAAGCATTAGATAATAAATAGCACATATATCAGTGCGGGACTGCTGAGGAAGCCCAAAAATCCAGCTTTGGGACCCATCCAGTGCTGCTGCACCACTTCATTTCCTCTGTATGGGTCCAGCGAAGGATGTCACAATGTGCAACTAGCAATTCATGGTCTGCCTGGGTCATACTGTGTCTCTTTTGGAGCAGGGCCAGGTAAAAAATGAGCACAGTAGATTGCAGTCCTGAACTGCTGAAACAGCCCAAAAATACAGCTTTGGGACCCATCCAGTGCCTAGTGCCGCTGCACCACTTCATTTCCTCTGTGTGGGTCCAGCAAAAGATGTTACGACAAAGTGCAACTGGCAATTCATGGTCTGCCTGGGTGGTGCTGAGTCTCTTTTGGAGCAGGGTCAGATATTTTCATAACTAAACATACCTGCCTTTTAATAAAGTCTGACATTCAGATATTGCAGGTTGCTACATGAACACCACGTTAAATTATACATTATGCAACTGGAATTCTACCTCTAATGAAGCTAAGGATGGGGCCTGCGAATTATTATCGTTTCCCCATAGCTAGTGCCCCTCCTGTTTGTGTTATTGCTCTACCTCAGTGTAAATGAAAGACTTCAGGTAGTCTGTATTGCTGTAAAAAATAGCAGGAGTAATTTATGAAGATTGATGTTGATTTCTACAACATCATTTTGATTGAGACTTCACTGTGCTGTGTGGGGGTCACTGCATATTTTTAGAGCTATTGAAATAAATTTGTGATAATGATTCACAACTGAAGATGTACATACAGTATGCTCCTCTATCAAGGAGAATATCAAAATTCATTTAATGGCAAAAGTACAATGGAGGATACTTCACCTGGTCTGGAGGAAATGTTTCAGAACTATATTTTAAAGATATCTGACGATGCACCTCAGTTCGCTAATCTATTCAGTGATGCATTGGTGTGGTTATTAGTTAGATGACCAGTGAGTGGTCATTCATGCCAACTTTTGATTTACTGATTTGTCACACATGCAGACAAATCTCTGCATCCTAGAAAAGTAGGCTCACCCACCTAATTAGTAGGTAACACCTACTAGTAATGCCCTTCAAGCTTCAAGGACGTCACAAATCTTATCCATCACAATCTCACCATGAGCGCTGAAGGCAAAAACTCATCAAGCTAGAGGTCTACCAACGCAACCAGAGATCCTTAAACACATCCCTTGGGAAGATGGCACTTGCATATTTTTGTCCCGTCAACACACTTTTATTGCTGCTGGTCCTTTTACTTCACCAATCAGATGCATTGAGCACCTGGTCTAATAAATGCGAGATTTTGCGAAAAACCTTGCTTCGTCCAAGATCTACTCAGTTGAAAGTGGACAATGATCAATTTTATGATCCATATTGGTCTAACGAAGAACCATGGGATCGAGACCAATATTATGGCAGGAGTCAATCTCAGTTGTCTAGATTGGCTCAGCAATCTCAACAGAGACAGCCTAGTTCCACCGCCACGAACGGCAATGATGTGCAATCAACTCTCAATCAAGAATTGGATATGATGGAGCAAAAACTGATGCAGTTCCAAGAGATTTCAAGTAGACGGAGCCAGGAGTTACTAGATCAACTGGAGACCTTTTCTCGCCGGGAAGGATTGAGGAGACGAGAAAGCAGGGCAAACATTGCAGCATCCGTGTCAACTGATGGTCCATATATCGGCAGCTTTGCGAATGATGTCGATAGTGAGTTGCATATTTATCGTTTTGACACTTCCATCAATTGAATTGACTTCAAACTTACGTTCACACCCTTGTTTAGATTTCGATACAAACTACAATAGATGGAAAGATAATGGAATCAATCAAGTGCTACCAGCAGCAGCATCTGTTGCGAGTCTCTCATCTTTAGGATTGATTCGTGATAGAATGATGAAACGACAACCAAAGGAAAGTGAGGAACGGAAGGAAATGGAAGAGCGTAGGCAAAGAACCACTCGTGATGCATTGAGTGCAGCAGCTGGTTTAAGTACTTTTGCAGCTATCAGTACAACTAATCTGCCTTCTGAAAGAGGTTTTGGCGCTAGTCGAGCATCGAGCACCATCTCGTTGAACTCAGCAAGCACTCAGAGTCCATTTCATGATGATATTAGGTTTCGATTCAACGATGGAATTGCAAATGCGGCAACAACAGAAGGTTACAGTTTTGGGGGTGATGATACATATGAAGGAAATGCAAATCCATGGACCGAGGCTTATGATTATTCCACAGCCGACACAAGTAATATTCCACAGCTTGATGAAAGTGCAGTTGCAAGCACTTCCTCATTCATTGCATCATCCGGTGAATATCAACTTGGCCAGGCTTCAACAGCAGTGGATAGCTCTAGTTTTATTATCGCGTCAGAGTTTTCGCGAGGAACTTATGGTATATACGACACAAAATCGTATCCAAAGGAGAGGGCGTACTCTAGCATCGAATCGGGGTTTTCCCCGCCTCTGAAAGAATCAGGCTCAAGGAAAGGCCGAAGTTTTATGTTTGGAGGAATTTCGTTGAGAAGTTTAAAGTCCAAGTTCGATTCCATGGTGAAGGAAAAACCTAGTGAACCAGAACAGACCGTCGAGAAGGCGAAACAAGCAGACAAAACAGCCCCAGTCAAAAGTGCGAAAGCTGAAGCAGTCCCAAAGGTCGAGATGAATGTTCTCCCAGGCCCTCCTCAACCACAAACACAAATAGAGCCAGAGATATCTGCCGTTCCCGAGAAGATACCGCTGAGCAAAGATAATCTTTCACCAGCGCAACCAACCATAAAGCCAATGGCACCGTCTATTCCCGACAAGATCCTCTTGAGCCCAGATGGTAATATTCCCAAACAACAATCTCCTCCCAAATTGAAACCAGAGGCTGAAGTCATTCTAGAAAAGATGGAGCCTTTGATCAACACGCCGCTTCCGTCTCTTCCTTCCACGCCCCCCAATATCTGGGATGAAGAAGACAGCAATCCCTACAACCGACA
The DNA here is from genome assembly GCA_036939935.1 of Cyclotella atomus. Taxonomy (NCBI): domain Eukaryota; phylum Bacillariophyta; class Thalassiosirophyceae; order Thalassiosirales; family Thalassiosiraceae; genus Cyclotella; species Cyclotella atomus. The sequence goes on along the minus strand of JALLPI010000013.1, from coordinate 17,736 downwards.
AGGATCAGAGTTCTTTGATGGGGTCTTGAGAACCATTGATACGTCTCGAATCAAGAGTCCAGAGGGGTTCTACAAAGGTCTTGCAGGCGGCACACTCAGTGCCCTTGCAGCCAAGGGATTTCAGGGCGGCCCAAAACGTCGTAAACAAATAATAGGATCGTCTCCCGATGCTGCAGGTATCCAATTCGGTGAACCACCTCAGCCACCTTCTTCGCCGAATAATATTGATACCAATCAACCATATGCATTCAGATCATCTAGTATTGAAACAACTTCATCCCAGCAATCTAAGTTCGAGATCAAGACACCAACTTCGTACGCGTCGTCAACAACACAGGCAAAGTCTGGAGAGGCTAGAGTGAGTGTATCTATAGAGAGCAGCCTGGAAAGTGGCTCTTCAGTTCAATTTAGCGCCAGCAGCACCTCTCAAGTGGCATCTTTCACTGAGACACCCAAAGCCGCACCATCGTACAGTGCAAACGCCATAGATACAAAAGCCACAAGCACCAATGTTTCTTACCTGGATTCACTTCGCACGACCTCATCTACATCAGGGGCAGGCTTACAATCATATCTTGGAGGATTGTCCGGTGCATCACCTATTGACAGTACCTACAACATGGGGGTGTCGATGGATCAGTTTTCGTCATCGCTGGACAGTATTTCTCAAGACCTTGATACTATTTCTAATGGCGATATGGACTTTGAGTCGATTGACTCTGTCTACAAAGATCTCAATTCTGCATCAAAAGACATCTCGTCGGTGTCAGATGTGCTCTTCGCACAAGAGTCTTACACCGACGGTGGTGTAAACACTTCACCCAGTACCAATCAGTTTGGTTCATACCTTGACTCCATTTTAAACGACGAAGCAAGTACTTGTTATGGTCAGGGGCTTACTTCATATCTTGACGGTTTGCCCGTCTCGAACGAAGTATCAAGATCAGGTTCTAGCCGAGGATTCACTTCCTACCTTACCGGTTTGACATCTGCCTCGTCATTGACGTTTGATCTTCCTCAGGATGAGATTACCGAGTCCATTGAAGTAGCTCCATCATTCAATGAGCCTCAAGCAACTGACACTTCTACATCATACCAAGGATCGTATCTTGATAGTATTTCACGGGGTTCTGTGACGATCCAGGGTCAAGGATTGTCGTCTTATCTATCTGAATTATCGACGTCCACTCAATTGAGATTTGATATTCCAGAACCAAACAATTATGACTCGATGGATGCATTGGAGATGCCAAAGATGTCGGTTCCTCGCGATTCAATTGAAATCAACTCATCCAATCCAGCATCTTACAACAACCCAACATCTGAAATCACAACATACAATGGAGGCAGACCAAGGCGCGTAAGAGTGTCTGTGGACTCAAGCGTAGAAGTTAACAGGATGTAGAAGTTAAATGTCCTGTACACATCTATTCCTCTTAGAATGTTATAGATAGAAGGTTTCACTTTCAAAGAAGAGTTGTGCTAAAGCTAAATCGTAGTTAAATTTCATCTACACACTTTCTATGTCTCGACTTGTCTTCCCCTTAGCAGGGCCATCTCCTTTTTCCAAGACGGTGTTCTTGCTCATACTTCTTCAGTGCTGTCATCTTCATATCTGTCGGGTTCATTGTCGGGTTCATCATCATATTCCCGACTCTGGTGCATCAGCGAAGCCCTTTGCGCCTCCTGCTCGCTCTTGCGCTTCTTGCGCTTCTCGCTCGTACGATTATTGTACCAGCGGTTCTTGACAGAGTTTTCGGACCTTCCGGGGATGAGCTTGGCGATCTCGGACCAGCGGTTGCCAAGTTCTTTTTGGGCATTGATGAGCGTGGTCATCTCAGCTTGGGACCAGACACCCTTCTTGACATCGGGGTCCAAGTTGTTTACCCAATGCTCCTTGACTTGCTCTCCAATTCGTCCAGGCAATGACTTGGCAATCTCTGCCCATTTGATAGCGCCCTCGCTTCTATTCACGGCCGCAACAATGATGTCATCTTCCTCCCTGGTCCATCGTCCCTTGACGAGGCCAGGCTGGAGCGCTTTCTTCCAACGGTTCTTGCACTGAACCTCCGAGCGAGCGCCATGGAAGATGCGCTCGGAGATTAGCTTGAAGTTGTGCTCGCCATAGGCTTGGACGGCCCTGCGGAGATGCTGGTCCTCCTGCTCGCTCCACCTAACCCACTTCTTGGGCTCTTGCAGAGGAATTTGCTGGTTAAACATCATGTTGCTGTGGACAAGCATTGGAGCCACGGGCATTTGCATTGGGGCAGGGGCAGGCATGTTCTGGAAGTCACCCTGAGAATCGGTCGACACGACCTGATAGATATGGCCATTGTGATTGATGATATTCCTCATGCCTGGCATGGCATGGCCAGGATGAGGAGCAAATCCAGCGTGAGGCAACCCTGAAGCCCCGTGATGCATACTGGTGACGTGCGTCATTGCAGCAGCATTAGGCATTCCTCCAAAGACGAGAGGGGTCATGCCAGAGAGCCTGCGCTCTTCTCCTCCAGCGTTATCAGGGCTTGGAGCAGAAGGAGCTGCCGCGGCCATTGGCACGGCTGCTACGCCAGCGGGAGCGTGATGAGCGACGGAGGCCTGGTGGTGATAATAGGCCGGAGATAGACCCGCCATTCCGTTGTGATGATGTCCCCACACGTTGAACGCATCCGAGGGCATTTGGCCAGGGAAGCCACTGAAGCTCATCATGCCGTTAAAGTGCGCACCAGGAGAAGGCTGGAACCCAGCCATTCCTTGCTGACCGGCAGAATAGGCGGGAGCAGGAGCTTCCTCAGATCCATCATCAGTTCGGCGCTGTAGAAAAAGGCCACGCAGAATTGGTGTGAGATGAGATTTCAAAACGAAGCAATGCTATCAACCGAACGACTTGCCTTCTTGTTAGGCGCGAGAATAGCAGACTCTGACGCCTCCGATGCATCGTCCATGCTTTCGTTTGATTTCCCCTCCTCACCATGCTCATCTTCGTCCTCTTCTTCTTCATCTTGCTCTTCGTATTGCTCTTCATCTTCTCCTTCCGCTTCTTGCTTAATGGGCGTAAAGCCTGCGTGATTGCCATGGTCATTGTTGGCGCCACCGTCGGACTCGTAGTAAGAACCATTGGACTGAACGTCAATAATATTCATTGTACAGAGAAAGTCGAAGAGTTGGAAAGCTTTGGAAGTGTTGGAATTGTTGCTTTCGATTTTTGGGCGTTCGGTGAAAATGACGAGTGAAAACGACCTTCAAAATTTTTAAAACTAAGAAAGCTTTCACGTGGTGATTTCACTTGTGAATTCGACTTCCACACACCCACCGTCATCCATCCATACACCACTTTTCGAGACCACCAACTCGCAACGATACCACCATGAAAACGCCGTCAATACTCTTCTTCTCTTTGATATGTGCTCCACTAACCTCGGTTGCATTTGCATTTGCTCCATCGCCCACAAGGTTTACTCCGAAAGCCGCCGTTAGTGCACCAAAGCCAATCGGATGCCGCCCATCACGAACGATTCTGCGCTTGTCGGATGATGAGCTCAACCAATTTACTGACAGAGGTTCATATCCAACCTTTTATACACCGGCCGATAGACCAGTGCTGGCAGCCATAGACGTCATTGGCCTAATAGTCTTTGCTCTTATTGGAAAATCATCACACAGTGCTGATGGATCCATTAATGTTATGGCAGTTTTGTCTACCGCATTTCCATTCGTCACTGCATGGCTCGCCACTTCGCCGTTAACTGGAGTTTATTCACCCGATGAAAGAGGAGGAGATACAAATGTGATATCTTCAACAGCAATCAAAGTTGCAAAGGGTTGGGTGGTGGCTGTTCCATTGGGGATTGTGATGAGGGGTGTATTGAAGGGATACGTGCCACCCGTGCCTTTTATCATCGTGACAATGATTTCTACTCTTGTGATTCTGGCTGGGATTCGATTGTTGTTCAATATTGTTGAGAATTTCTTTGTCGAGTTAGTTTGAGGCGTGCGTCGTTGTCCATACAGCGAGCAAGTCATGCTAAGTATGGCAGCTCTACTAGAGGACATCACACACTATCACACAACCCTGGGCGTTGATCATATTATCTCACAACTTAATGATGTAATAAAGATCTTACAGTGCTATGTTCATGTAATATGAATGTCAATGTGTGCAAATCACTCAGGTGAAACCCCACAGGTACAAAGCCCTTCTCTGTGCGCGACAATATGAAGTGCAGTAGCGACGGCAACACCAGCTGATTCTTTTGGTTGTGTCGTTAAGCTGTATCGGTGGCCCTTCTCTCGTCTCACCAAAGCTGGGTCACCTTCCTGAAGTTGCTTCATGCCGGACCATCCATCGTAGAAGCCTCCATCCCCGCTCATGGACTCTTTGCTCACGCCAGTTTCTTCAGCCAGAACCATCAGCCTTTCCTTCGTCATTCCTTGAGTTCCAGGCACATGATGAAGGAGTAGTGCAACCATCAAAGCAGCATTCGAGCTCGGAACTTTTGGTACATACAAGTTTCTTCTCATTCGCAGGATGAGAATCTCAGGCTTTCGTGGCTGGAGCAATCTAGCAATCAACTCAGGTTTTTTCCCACCTATCTTTTCACCTCTTTCTTTACACCGTTCTTTGAGTGCTTGGATGGAGAGTTTATTGAGTTCAGCTATTGCTTCACTACTTTCTTCGGAGTTCTGACCGGCATTTTGATGGGTCCTGTTATTTTGATGAGCGCTAGCTGCAGCAGGAGCTTCTTCATTGGCATCAGCAGGATTCGGAACTGGTTGAGCAGTGGGATTTGTGGTTATAACAGGAGGCGCCGGATTTTTGTGTTCATCCGAAGTTGGCGGGTTGCCTTTGTCATCACTCAGGGCCTTCACTTTTCTCAAAAACTGTTGATAGTTGTATTCGACATCAATGACCCCTGTTCAAGAGACATCAAGTGAGAGAACAGCAGCATAACATTTCATCTCCTCGAAGAGTTACAAACACTCACCATTCTCAACTTTCCAGGAAACATCAGCTGCAACCTTGGCCAGTATACCTATTGTATCTAAACGGCCTTTGGATCTCATCACACTGAATCCCAACTCAGGCAGTCCTGCAATAGCATTTTCGACGTCCTCGACACTTTGGAACCAACTTCGTCTTCCAACATTGCCACCGTGAACTTTTCTTTTGTTAGCATCTCCTTCAATGATGTAACAGATTTGGCACTTTCTTTCTTCTCCTCCTCCCAAAACGTACTGCGCTTTTCTCATCGAACGCTGTTGCCTTTCCCACCTTCCATCGTGGAGACTACCTGCGACATCGTCGGCAGTTTTTCTTTCAATCAAAATTGGAGCCAGCTTATCACCAACGAAGAATACATAGTCAGCTATCTTCAACTCTCGTACAACGTAAGGAACTCCACGGGTATCTAAATTGTCACACATCTTATGAAGGCTTTTGCCAGCTCCTCCACCTTCTCTAAAATCCATAGACATTGTCACGTTACCAAACTCTTCGTCAACAGTATCACAGGGTAGCTGCCTTAACGGACCCAGCTCCACAGGAGGCCCTCTGGCTAGTTCCCGCAACTTGACTGCCATCTCACGGCCAATATCAAGCAATTCAAATACTATTCCAGATGCACATGCCGATTTCTTCTTTCTCTTCTTGATAAAAGAACCACCCATATCGGTAATCAAATTAGAAGAGCAAAGCTTCTTCACCTGACCCCAATTCGGATCCAAAGTGTTGGGATCAAGATACTTCTCCACAGTTTCATTCAAAGTTGCTTTAGCTCTAGAGTCCAACAGTTGATTAATCTTGGCAATCAAATCTTCCATCGGGAAGCATTGTCCAGTTGATTTGCTCTCTTCTTCCAATTCTAAAAGAGCCACCAATGCAGCGGCAGCAACACAACTGTACTTGTTTCGTTTGGGTACAAAAGGTGTCTTGGCATCAGGGCCACTGGCTGACTCTTTTAACAGTTCATATAAGTTACCACCTACACCTTTTATCCTTCTCGCCGCTTCGGGAGATCGCAGAGGACGCAGATGTAAACATAACACAATGATTGACCTCAGTGCTGAATCGAATGTGCCTCTTTCGTAGGATGCATGTCGAGCTTTTCTCGCGTGATTAGCAAGTGCAATAAGAAATGAATGCTTCAAATCTGGATACAATTTTCCTCCAATTTCATTGATTAGTTCAGTAGGCATGGCTGGTATTGCTGGGATGGGCACCTTCTTCTTCACTGCAAATGTAGTCAAGGGAGAATTGGAAGGCGGTGAAAAAGCACGTGGAGTCATCAACTCTGGCGAAGAAGACTCGTCTTGTAAATCCTCTCCTGATTTGGATGCAGAAAGAGCAAAGGAAGCCGCGGCCGCAGCAGCAGCAGAGCTGGCTGCATCATCTTTATCCTTAGTCTTCTTTTTGAAAGGCCGCGGTGTAAACATTGGAATACTATGCGATGAGGTGGAGCTATCATCATCGAATTCCAAGTCAACATTATCATCATCCACACGATCTCTTAACGTAAACGACTTGGATTTGTTTGTTGTTGCTTGTGCTCGAGGCTTGGCTTTTGGTTTTGTGTCAAGATCACTGCTACTGTCAGATTCATCTTCATCAATTCCTGTATCCACATCAAAACTCCAGTCAACACTCTTTCTATTTTGAGACGAATTGTCCTTCTTCGCAGAATTATTTTGTGAATATTTGTCGTCATCACTCGTGTCCATGCTCAGATCGATCTCTTTTGGCAGATTCACCTTCTTTTGCATTATGTGCTCAGGAGGAGACTTTAACCTAGGTTCACTTTCAGTATTAGGAAGGGGACATGTAGCTGATGAAGATGCATCTGAATGATATGAATCTTTTACTAGTGGATTCTTGTTGCTCCTGTATCGATTTAAGACTGTATTGTTCTCTTTTGGCGCAGCTGTAATTTGTTTCGAGCTACTCATATTGATAGCAACATTTGTTTTGTATGAACTGCGGATTGCTGTACTTCCTTCGGAAGACTTCTGCAATGCAGCTGGCTTTGTCCAATCCTCCCCAGTATTGCGAGATGACTTTACACTGGATTCATCAGACCCCACGCTGTTATCATCCCCACTGTCAAATTGAACCTGAGTCCTCTTGGCAACTTTATTGTTAAAGTTTTGATGTGAGAAGTAGTCAGAGAGTGCATCATCACTCTTTTTCTTTGCTGCCGGTTTCTTTGGCGTGTCATCTTCATCTGAAGAGGATCCGAGTTCTATAACATCATCAGATGCCTTTGTCTTCTTTGCCACCGTCTCATTCTTTGATCTTGATGGGACAAGCTCTCTCTTTCTCCCAAAATTCCCATAGTAATTGTTTGTTTTATTGGCCGTAGGCTTTTGTGGCGAGCCACTTTCTTTAATGGCTGGTCCCTTTGTTGTATTATCACCCGATGCGATTGCCGGATTGGAACTTTTGCTGCCCTGGGAGAAGATACTGGGAGCATATAAGATTTCATCGTCTGACGAATCGGAGGTCGAATCGTCGTCTGATTGTGGGGCCGGCTTTGTGTCCTTCACATCTTCATCTTCACTAGAATCGCAGAGGTTGATTACAGAGGACATGGTGCTTGTGCAGACCTAACTGTTTCACTGCCGCATCTTATGTGCTCTCTTTGTCTTCACAAGAGCCAAGCTCTCTCTCGCCACAAGCTCTTTGTATTGTCTTTGTTCGCTTTGTTGTCCATCTGTCCATCATTGTTGGAGCTGTGTTGGTTGTGGGCGGTGGGCGCGGGGGGGCCGGGGGTGTTCTGGGTGGATTAGTACCCGACTTTGAAGCTGCTTAGAGATTGTCTGGAGAGTTAGATGGGTATCAAGCCACGCGGTGTCACGTCATTCCCTCCAACCTCAAGCTTGGTACATACAGGTACTTCCATCCTCTTCCATCGATATCTCGTCGTCTCTTCTCCGCAATGATGGCCAAAAGATAAAGCTGAAGAACATTGAGTTCTTTGCGTGCGTGTGATTCATTATTGCCAGATTTAGCCAGGCCGCTGCTCCTGCCTGTGGATGCGAAACAACGATACTTAGATTGAGGAAGCAAGCCTTTATCAATTCGTACTCGCAAATAATGGCGACCGCCGCAGCAATGCCACTACATCACTTCAAAGATGACGACACCTGCGATCACGATGTCGGCATGTCGTTATCTCCATCTCCCTCACCTCACACTACGTTAACTCCCATCCAAGCGGCGCAATTATCCGCTCAGGTGAAAGAAGCAGTGAATTCCTCCGCCGCAGAACAACCACTTGAAGTGGAGGAACAGGGGACATCATCCGCCTTAGTACCCCGCCCCACCGAAAATCTTGACACCTTTTTAACACCCACGGGTGCTTTGAACATATCTGGAGTGGTCTCGCAAGATAATATGAACAGTGCGAATAATCGCGACACATCTGGAAGAGAACATCAGTTAGAGTCGCGAATAGCTCAATTAGAACAAAAACTAGCTTCGCTTACAGAAGTTTGTAATGGACTGGTGGAACAGCAGCAGGTGAGAACTGAATTTCTTGATGGTCAAGTGAGAGATCTCGTGCAACAGATGGTCAGGGAAGACTTGGCAAGTTCATGTCTATCTTGCCATCAGGTGAGCTGTGCAATGGCAGCAATTTATAGAGTCGCCAGTTGAAACTACACCATTTTCAAACTAGGTGCTACTTGCTGCCTATATTAATGTCAAAGGATTCCTCTTGTTTGGATGTAATTGTTCACTTGAGTCTTTCGACTTTGGGGTTCAAGCTGCTGATCTGGGAGGGGTCTTGATCTACTACATTGGTTTCTGATATTGACAAGTATTTACACTGACCATCAATTGAACTATTTTATTGCAGAAATATTACGATTCTCCATCGAGAACTCCTTCACCCCCGCATCGCCGTTTTGACTCCGAGACCGAAGCTCTATCACAATGGCCTCCAGCTCAACAGCCTGTTTTGGATTCACCCGAGGTCTTGACACGTCGAAGAAGACGCAGTTCATCATCAGTTAAATGCGACTATCAACGCAAGTCTAAGCCATCCAAGACAATGTCCATGTTGCTGCTGGATATCAATCCTGGAGAGAGTCGTGGCCCGAGCATGATTCCATTCACTGAAGATTTGGATGAAGGTGGAGATTCTGGGGGAGAGAGAGCGAGCCGCAGCAGTAAGAGTAGTCAGAGTGATCGTGATGAATGCGTTAAGCAGTTGGAAGCTCCTCCAATGTTAAATGAAGAAACTCCAAATGGGGCCATGACTCCCAACCAAAGCTCGGCCACAACGTCACCTGGGACTTCGTCCAATGAGTCATCCCCACACCAGCACTTATCACGCCTTCATTCATCACTCAAGGTTGTTGCAACTCAAGAGAACAACTTGGAATGTCAAGCGTACACATCTACCCACCTTGAGGCCTTGCGTCTACGCCACGAAGCGGGGAAAGTAAGAGCGTATTCATTCAACGATACTCTTGCCAAGACACCCGAAGCAAAATATCGTAAGCAAGTAAAGAACAGGTCAACTTCCAAGGTAGAGCAGAAGTTGCCTACAATTTCATCACCTTTACAAACCACCTCCTTTTGTGATGCCGTGAAGGCAAATGCTCAACACAATAAGGGGACCGGAAGTGCTGATACTTTTGTTCAAGTTCTGTCACCTGACTTTGACAAAGACAAATATGAATTGAATGTTCCTATTTTATCTCCAGCAAGCAATGAGGGCAGCGAAATGACCAAACAAGTGTTGTCTGTGTTGCCGAGAAAAGATTCAGTTGCTTCCAATGCTTCTACAAAAAGTAACAAACCGGAAGGTACAGCTATCAATCTTACACCAAAAACTGAAACAGGAAGCAGCAACATCTCTCTATTATTGCTACGGAACAAAAATGATGTGGATTCACAGCGAGAGCGCTCTCGTAGCACCATCTCAGAAAAAGATGATGTGGCATCTACCACCAGCACTGCTCTTACAGTTAAAAGTACCAATGCAGTGAAAACGTCAGATGTGAAAGCAGAGAAAGAAGAGGCAAACGATCCAAAGAATAAACAATCCATGAAAGAATACATCATCAATGACCTTCTCAATATCGATTCGAGACACCAGGATGGATCTGCCACAGAGGACATTGATGCAAATATGGAAGAATTCTTACGCATCCCATTCAAGCTGGAGAATTTGATGTGGTTTTCTTTGGCTGTGTGTACTGATTCATTTCTTTATGTTTGGACACTGCTGCCACTGAAAGCCATCTGGGGATGTGTATGCTTACTATGCACCATATTGAGGCCCAGGAAGGGAATCAAAGGAATAATGTTCCATCGGCGACATTTGTATGCAATGCTCCAATGCCTTTTGGTGTGGTTTGTATTCTATCACGTGTTGCGTCCCATCTCTATCGGAAAGCTATATCACTGGATCAGAGGACAAGCCATGCTCAAGCTTTACGTGTTGATTGCAATAGTCGAAGTCTTTGATCGCCTTCTTTGCTCCTTCGGTCAAGATGCGTGGGACTCTTTATATTGGAATACTACTCGTCGTCCTAGGCACCCCCGTTTGCTAGTTTCAATGATTGTTGTCGGCGTCTACGTCACAATCCATTCGCTCTTTCTGTTCGTCCACGTTGCAACCTTGAGTGTAGCTGTGAACTCGGCTGATAATGCGTTGTTGACACTCCTCATTAGTGGAAACTTTGCCGAGATCAAATCAACAGTCTTCAAGAAGTACAACAAACAGAATCTGTAAGTTGATTGCTGTGGCCATGGCAGTATTATTTACGATCAACATCTAAAATAGTTGTCTTTCTCTCAATGCAGGTTCAAAATCACAACGTCAGACATTTGTGAACGATTCAAGCTGGCACTGTTCCTAGTGCTCATCCTACTACTGAATTGCTTCCAAGGAGAAATGAGTAGTTCTATGGTTAAAGAATACTACACAATGTGTCTGATTGTCATGGTAGCCGAACTGATCTCAGATTGGATCAAGCATTCTTTCATCACAAAGTTCAATGGTATCAAGAGCACTGCTTATTTTGATTACGCTCTTATTCTATCTGGAGATGTTACGGGCATTGGCCACGAGGGACTAAATCTTGACTACACTCACGCAGCTGTAAAAAGGACAGGTCTAGCGCAAATCCCACTTGTCTGTGTAACTGCTCGCTATTTGCACGAAGCTTTGCGATTCACCATTGCATTTAGAGGCAATGGCGATGTACAACATCCCATGGCTGCAATGGCTGATTTTTTTGATGTTACCATGTGGCAGTTCTATTCAAGTCTATTTGTACTGATGGTGGCATTGGTTGGGTTGAAAATTGGCCTTGGAGGGGGCATCCGTCTTATTGCTAGGCATTACCTCGGCGGAGATGTGATTGAACTACTCGAAAGAACGTCCAGGAAATCAAGCACCCCTAAACCATCAAAAGAGGTGTCTTCAGTTCGCACCGACAGGAGCGAAGGAAAGAAGAACCAATAATGATGCTATAGCTAAAATAATAATTTAACAACTGTACGTTACCGTTTAGTAGCATCTGTGTCTTCGGCTCTTCTCCCAAAGTTGTCAAGCTTCAGCCACACTGCTCTCCGCTTTGGTAACAGGTCTCTTAGACTGCCACTTGAACTTAGATTTCCTCCATTGCTCCTTCGGTCCTGCCAATCTGGTATCTCGACTCCAGCTCGAAAATACTCTGTGATGGACTCGTGTTCTGACACATCAGCATATCCTCCGCTCAATTCCATCCGAGGCTCTCCTTCATTAGCACTTTTTACCGCAGTTGGTTCGGAAGAAAAGTCACTCAAGTCTGCTGGCATATCATCAGTTACATCAGATAGAGTTTCACTCGAGTGAAGCGTAGTTGTCTCATCTTTTCCTTTCGTAGGCTTTTTGCTTACTTTCACCTCTTCCTCGCGGTAATCCTCCGCTTTTGCAGACTCAAACACATCATCGATAGCTTTCTCAAAATCTTCTTGTGTGACTAAGCAATCATTGATTGTGTTTCGAACATCGTCTCCACTTGTTGATTCAGAAATATGCCCGGCAAAGTCAGTCACTGCTCTTTCCAGCGCCCTAGATGCTGCAGCTCTCGCAACGCCCGCCAATGACGCACCAGACATGCCATCGCATTCAACAGCAATCAAATCGACAAGTTCCTCGTAGGTTGGTAGCTCGCTAAGTTCTGTCACCTGAGAGAGCCTCCATGCAGCTGTGTCAACAGGCGCATCTCTCACCAAAACTCTGCCGCTTTTGTGCATACTGTACATGTGAACTTTTAAGATGCTTGCTCTCTGCTCAACAGTCTACGTTTACAAAGCGGTGAAACAATCACGGTGAGTAAAGACCATCGATCAATGAAGACACACATACCAGTCTAGCACACCTTTGGCTTTGGAACTTCAACCTTCACTTCAAATCTGCCTGGTCTCATTAAGGCAGGATCAATGAGAGATGGCTTGTTAGTTAATCCAATTAGAAGTGTTGGTACACTCAGTGGGTCAACTCCTGTTGATTGCAGTGAGAGACGACACCATGAGATGAGAAAGATTACAAACACTGCCAATATTAGAGCGAACACGCACCGTCCATCTTTGCAAGCAACTGATTCACAACAGAATCTCTGGCAACTCCTGCATCCCCTTGCTCGCCTTTTCCTCCAGAACCACCTCTTGCACGAGCTATGGCATCAAATTCATCAAGTACAATGACATGAAGTGCCGTTTTGGCTAAAGGATCGCCATAATTCTTTTTGAACTCGAAGTATAACTCGGGTGGATTGTCGAAGATATCCCTCAGGTTCTTCTCACTAGAGCCAACGAACTTATCCATGATCTCTGGCCCTGATACAATTGTTATTGGTCGAGCAGGCGATAGTATTGACCCAAGTTTTCGGGCAAGCAACGTTTTACCGCAACCAGGAGATCCATACAAAAGCAGTCCACGCACCGGCTGTATCCCTAGTTCTGCCAACAACGTAGGTGGTGCGGCAAGTGGTATCCATACGCGTCTTTGAATCTGCGACAGCACATCATCAAGGCCTCCAATGCCAAGCGTACTGCCTCGAAATGCTGTCCCAGAACCTGCTCTTGCTATAAGCTCACTTGCTTTAGCAGATGCAAAATCAAGATTAACTGGCGCTGCTGCCTGTTCAGGCACAGATGACTCTGCAGGTTGTTCACCATTGATTAATTTTTGAAAGTTGGACGTAGATAGAGCAGAGATCGATGATTTCATTGATTCTTGAAGTTCTTGTTTGTCTTCAGCAAAGCTAAACGGATCCACTCCTTTTCCATCTACTGTTCCAGAGAGCATTGCATTACTTAATCCATCATCCGAAGCCATTCTTGCAGACAGCGCTGACCTCGGAGTAGAATTACTTTTTGCTTGATTTTGTCGTTCCCACTCGAGACGCTCATTGGCAAGATTGATTCTATTGTCTCCGTCATAAGTTGTAGGTGTAAAGCTTTTGCCCGCCTTGATTGTACTGCCACAAGAAGTTGATTCATCAGAAGTCATTGCCCCCATAGGTTTGGCAATCGCTGCACCTTCAACAATAGAAGGCTGTTGATTTGCTGGTATATGTTGATCAGTTGGGAGGTCGGGTGGTGGATCAAGTGGCATGCCTGAACGCTTTACGAGTCTAACTGCCTGTTTGGCTTGTTCTCCATCCATTGCTAATCTCTGTATCTGATGCAATATATTGTATGCTCTTCTCCTCTGATTTGAAGAAACTTATCTGAGTCAACAGCACTACAATACAAGAGAGTTGATGTAACATTCGCATGCTTACCGTTGCTAAAGAACCAGAGACAATCCATTTATCAAGCACTCCCTCCAAGTTTTCCAATAGTCCTTTGATATACTTGGAATTCTGAAGCAGTTGTTTCTTTTCCTAAAGATTGAATTGATTTGGACGAATCAAGGGTCGGTGAATGTTGCATAACGGTTTGTACTTCATTCGGTGACACCTCGGAGGCAACAATTTGCATCAATATCCTGGGTCAATACATATGACATACCTGATCCAACTCGATATCATCATCTCCATCATCTATGCCATCAAAAGATTCTTCAGCGGCAGCATCAACAGCACCTCCTCTAAGTGGTTTCTTTGCAAACAATATAGAAGACTTCAGGTTGTATGAGTTCTTTGTATTGTAATTATGCAGTTGGTCAAAACTAAACGCTCCTGGTGTTCTCGACGCATCAGACGAAGGCAGAAATGCCGATATGGGGCGACCAACCAACATTGCTTCGACTTGAAGGGGCCATGGGCATATGCAGAGAGCTAATGCGAGCAATACTTTCATTGATTGATTGTTCTTGATCTATGCGTTAGCTACCAGGCTTCTTCGCCTCTTTTATGGGTGCGTGTTTCCCGCCATATTACTTTTTACTTCCACGTTCACCGCATTCATCAACATCGAACCCTCTCCATCTTACGTGGCTTCTGTTATCATGGGGAAAGCTTTTGTTCTTACAGCAGCCAACTTGGCCCTATTAGTATCTTCAACATTACTAGCGGGATTTATGGTTGGGCGATGGAACGGCAGCAAAGTCAAATCGGAATCGGCTGGTACCTCAGGCGCATTTGTCCTGCTCGTCAATATGAAGTTTAAATCATTAGATTTGCGTGACAAGTTCCTTGAATGGATTGAGCCTGTTTGCAATGACGTAATTGCAAATGAAAGTCCAGCAGGATCTAGTGGAAGTACACAAACCACACTATCTTATCAAGTTGCCATATCCGACAAGAATCCATTAATGGTTGTAGTTATAGAGAGATATTCTGACAAAGATAATGGGTATTTGACTGTGCATAGATCTGGTGGCGAGTTCTTAAAGTTTAGGGAATTACTAAAGAGCATGCAAGAGAAGGGTGAAGTTGAAATCGAAGGGGAGAGTTATCTGGAAACAAGTCTAGGATTTGTGTAACTTTTTGAGAAGTTACAAAAAGTCAGAATTACAAGAACTGATGAAGACATTCGGCATACACCATTTATTGTTAGTCAGCCATAAGAACTAACTTTCACTGTACAGCGCAGATCATCAAGATGTTAGATTTACTCACTTTACCAAGGGATTCGCAAACCATCCTCGCAGTTGATGAATGCACCAGTTGTTTCCATTCCATTCTTAATGACTTCGTATAAGACTCGTTTAGCTCCAATACTGGGCTCAACAGCTCCTTCAATCTCCCAGATATGTTCGTACTTTTTGGTCATCTCTGTCTTGTTGAATCCAGGATGGAGAAGCAGCACCGAGTAACCCATACTTTTCACTTCTTCAGAAAAAAGTACAGCAGCCATATTGCATGCAGCCCGAGACATGTGGTGTCCATAATCTCCACCAGAATCTTTGTTTTGGGTAGTGCGCCACTCTACAGACCCGGCCTGTGAAGTGATGGTTACCAGCTTAGCGCCTTCGGCTAGAGCCTTACTTTGCACAAGAGCATTATTCATTCGAAGTGGTCCCAATGCACAGATATCAATTTGCTTCAATTGCTCTGCAAAGTTCAACGAATCATCCGTCACCTTCTCACACGGCCCATAAAAGTATCCAGCGTTGTTGATTACAACATCCAATGCCCCTCCGTCTCCCTTCACACGCTTGGCAACCTTCCTCACGGCCTCATCATCTTGTACATCAACATCACTGTAGACATTCCACTTTCCAACCATCTTCTCCAACTCAGCATTTGAGCTGCGGCAAACAACAATGGCAGTGGCTCCAATGGCAACGAGCTCCTTCACAATTTCGAATCCCAAACCCCTATTTCCACCTGTGACCAAGACACGCTTTCCAGATAAATCTCCCCCATCATAGACAGATTCAATATCTAGATAACGTTGGTTGTTTTCCTCCTTCGCTTTGGCGAACCGAGCAACTTGATCGGCCATGGAGTAGGTGCCTCCACGTGTTTCGTCAAATGCAGACATGGAGGTAGACGAGACGAACGAACGGGCGACTGTGTTTGAGGCGGTGCTGGTAGAGAAGGCAGAGATGTGTTGCTTTCTTGCGGCGAGGAGGAGGGCAGTCAGACTAGCGATCTTCATTGTTGGGTTTGTGTTGGTTTGTGTTGGTTTGTGTTGGTTTTGGGAAGCCCCCCAAATAAATCCACCAAGCAAACCGGAATGACGTAAGCGTGGATATGTACTTCAGTTAACGTACCAGTTTTACAATAGACGTAAGTAGAGAGTAAGTAGGGCTAACCTAGGCCAGGAGGGTTAATTTCAATTGAAGTATCGGCGGCTCCCCCCGGCCCCCGCATCTTCACGGGCTAATTAGCGGGGAGCTCCCTCGCCCCCATCGTAGAAGATTCATATTGGCAAAGCCCGTAGCATTAGGCTGTGCTCGGGCCGGTGCCACAACAAAGCTGTAAACCTCTGCAATCTTTTTCAAGGTAACACACGAACAACTCCATCAGTGCTGCGTCCCTTTGTTCTGTACTGTGATTAATACAATGTCAATGCCATTTTTGATGGTAAAGGAAAACACAAACTCTTTCTGGATGGTTGCTTCTAGAACGGCAAATTGCGAAATGCAAAATGTGATCAATGCTTAACAAATTAAAAACGCGGATGTCGAACAAGGATTATTGTTATGTTGGTGTGAAGGTGGTCAGTGTGCTCCTCCAAACACAACATTAAGTCAATCCACATCGTTACGGCATTGTAGAGCCCCTGCACAAGCTAGTATTCCCCTGGCCTCAGGGTACGAACGCAGGTCAGCTTTACCGTACTTCCGCCTGGTATGTTCTGTTGTGCACGACAAGTATATTGAAGAATGGGAAAACTTTGCATATTTGAAATGCAGTTCCAGCGACACAAACAACCGTAGTGGTAGTGATGTAACCTAACCTAACCTTATTCTCTCAAGACATGTTCGAGAAAAGAGTGTACTTGTCGATCTTTCCCATCAAGAAGTTCAATGTTCGAGAAAAGAGTGTACTTGTACCATACATAGACGAAAAGGGATGAGGACCGTCACAACCATGGCACTTATGGCCACAGCCACGGCCAAGAACTTCAGCGGGCGTCTTGCCATCAGGAGGCTTGGAGTAACTTCTGAAGAGTACGTTCAACCAAGTTCAGCTTGGCTAGCAAAGGTATCAGTCATAAAGGATTGGCCAACTTGACGAGCAACTAACTTCTGAGTGGATTGGACCTGACGCTCGGCTTCGCCTTAAAGATCTTGGCATAAGCTGTAGGTTGGGCGCAGCCGTTACGATTGAGGAGCTGCGTGTTGGTCGTAAAGTTCCTCGAAGACTGCCTTGATGTCAGGGTGCACCCCCTGCATGAAGATGCCACATAAGTCACATATGGATACACCTTGAGATGGGCAAAAGTACGGGTGGCATTCTGCAGGATGGAGCTGTATTGAGCAATGGAGAGGCGGACGATGTTACCAAATGCATCAGGATAAGTTTGGGTGATACCTTCAACAGCAGCACAAGGATTGTTGGTATAACCGGGGCACTGATGGACAAAGATGTCTTTCTCAATGTTCGAAACCAAACGAACGATGGGGCGTTGGATATTCTCCATGACCGTGTCATCAACAGTAGCGTTTGTGACATTGAAAGCAGCTTCAGTCAGGCCAACAGGAGAGTCTTGAGGGACATGAGCAAGAATATCATCGTGGATTTGATCGACGGTGAGGGTACGCAAGTCAGCAGCACCATGAAATGTGACAAGATTGTGAGGGTGATTGAGACCATCCAACACCACAACCATCATCTGAG